>JAESUZ010000690.1:672500-912986 GCA_017311185.1 Proteles cristata cristata | reverse complement strand
GTTTTTAAAGAAAGCCAGCCCTTGAAATTAAACCATGTCCTTTTGCTTTGGATGTTTAAAATTTTACGTTGGGGTGAAAAAAATTTTTGGAATATAATTTCATGTGGAATTAAGTATGCTAGTAAACTACCAGCAGTACATTTTAGTAGGTGGAATGTGCACATTCTCAAATTGCTTTTAAACAACTTTTTACTGGATTTGAGTAATCGTTCTAGTTGTTAGATGTCAGTTGTTTCATTAGCTGAAATTTAAGGGCTTAATGACAGGTTGGTGAATAGCTAGCTCTGTACCAGCTTATCTTTGTGGAAGCTACTAGTTAAATAAGCTCACAAAGCATTTAGACAAATAGCCTTTCATTACTTAATATTGAAAATATCTGATCTTTTCAGAATTTGAATGCCTTTTTGTTTTTCACCATTGCTTAACTGACTGAGCCACCCAGGCGCCCCAGTTTTTCACCATTGCATTAGTCCTTTAGCATCTATCATGGGTTCTTATATTGATTTCTTTAAGAGAGCAAATCAACTTTAATAAAACTTAGATTACAGTCTCTTTCTAAAAAGTTGATCTTTTTTAAAGTTGATTTTGCCTGTGACTCATTTATTTTCCGTGTCCACTGTACTATTAATTCTTATTAACAGGTGAGAATTTTGTATTTCGTAAATACTTAAACAACATTCATTACTGAACTACTTACTGCCATGATATTTCTGTTAATTTTGCCTAATCCTTATATAAGCGGTATTGCTTTTCTGTTCATCTAGAAAGTTTAACTTGTCAATTGATAGTAATTTTTCTCAGTCATTATAAAAATCCTTCCCAGTTTTCCTTGTTTGGTCCTGGTAGCTTTCTGGTTTATCAAACCAACTTTTCCCTGACAGTTTAGGCTCTTGCCTACATTTATCTGCTCCCTTCCCCTTTTCCATATAAGCGCTTCCTCCCCTACCCCCTTCTCCTTACATCTTTTCTACCTTTGGTAATAAAAAGTGACTTAGATGTGTTTTGAAATGTCCCTCAGGCATAATGCCAGTATCACCAGTAGGCCCTTCTTAGCATCTCCTTTAAACCCTTTTTTTGTTTTGTTCAGACATGTGAGTTATTTATTAAATGTTTTTCACTGAATTTTGGTTTATTAAGTTGTAAGTTGTAGAGTATAGTGGAAGAGACGTGAGTTTTTCAAGTTAGTGGAATGAAAAGCATTTTGTTTTCCTTACATATTTCTTTCTTTTGTTTTTAGGAATGGTGGACTCATCTTTGGTTAAATGAAGGCTTTGCATCATGGATTGAATATCTGTGTGTAGACCACTGCTTCCCAGAGTATGATATCTGGACTCAGTTTGTTTCTGCCGATTACACGCGTGCCCAGGAACTTGACGCTCTAGATAACAGCCATCCTATTGAAGTGAGCCATACTTTTCAGCCATCGGCCTTTGCTCTCAAATTAATGAAAAAATAAGTAATTTGTTATAGAGATACTTAGGACTCCAAAAAGAAAAGAAAATTATATGAGCAATTCACTTGTTTTTATAGCCTATATTCTCAGTCTTGAAAATCTCACAAGATTAAGTTCTAATTATGTTTCTTTTTAAGGTAGGCAGTATAAAAATTTGATCTTTGTAGAAGCAAGTGCTATGTACCCATAAACATTGACTAAGTTCATTTTACTGCATAGTATGGGAGAACCATGCCTATTGGGCAGTATGCCTAAGGGAACATTTTGATTCCATTGTTTATTTCAAAGAAAATTCTGAATGTATATTTTTTATTGTTGTCATTGTCTGTTATTATATATATTTTATTTCTCTTGGCTTAGCCTATCCTTATTTCAGCTAGTTTGTAGGAATAAAGTTTGCCTCTGAAGAACTAGACAGTCTACTTTGATATATTTAACCAGGATCCTATATAATTGTAAGCCATTACAATTACCTGCAAGAAATAAAATGTTTTTCATCTCTCCCTTCTTCCCTCTCCAGTCCTCCAGTAAACAGATCCATAGTGATTTGCCTCCCAGCAGCGGAGCCAGGACCCTCAGAGATGATGGGGATCATGTCATATATTCCACTTTATTAGTATTAGTTACTTGCTTTTTAAGGATCATCATTATGCATTTATCAGTGAGCTAAAGGCAGAAAAGTATCTTATGAGTTAGGAGGGTTTTCCTAGAAAGCCTTTTATGTAATTCAGTATTACAGACTGTCTGCTTCCTGTTATAACTCTGAATCACACTGTCTGCCAGGTCAGTGTGGGACATCCTTCTGAAGTCGATGAGATATTTGACGCCATATCATATAGCAAAGGTGCATCTGTCATCCGAATGCTCCATGACTACATTGGGGATAAGGTAAGAAAGCAACTTTAAAAAATCTTCCATCCTTTTATGGTGAAATCATAGACTTCTGCATGGAAAAACATGTCTGCTTTTATTTAAATTAAGTTCCTAAGTAATTTTTCTAGATTCTAGAAGAATATACTCTGATCTGTTTTATACCTTCATTTCTTTTTATATTGAGTCTTGTGGTCTCTTAGATGAATGATGTGTAACATGTTTGGGGGTTGTGTGGGAGGCTGGTAAAACTTAAAAGCAAAAGAGAGAGGCAAAGAGTATGCATTCTTAAAAGGCAATAGACATTAGAGGGATATGTGCTTTTCAGTAAATTTGACACTCAGGTAAATTGAGCACACTATATGCAGACACACTGTAATTTCCAAGGTCTTAATCTCCTGGATTTTGAAAATTGTGTTTTCTCAGGACTTTAAGAAAGGAATGAACATGTATTTAACCAAGTTCCAACAAAAGAATGCTGCCACAGGTAATCTTTAATAGCTTGAGATAAGTGTTAGCATTCTATCCAGAGTAGGACATTTAATTTTTTTTCTAAATGCTTAACTTTCCATGTGATAGATAGGAAATAGAGTTGACTTATCTGGTGCTGTGTGTTAAGTGATGGATCAACATGAATCAGAGCCGTTTGGCTTCTGGTGCCCTCTAGTCTGTTCTCCATAGCTTGGTGTCCTGCCACTTCCAAGAGTCTGAAGAGTTCTGTTTATTGACCATTGGCCATTAAAATTGCTGCAAATTAACCATTTTTAGGAGTAAACTTGTGGAACGACAGAGTTTCAGTGAAGTAAGGTTTCAGATTTTTAGTGTATAGTGGTCTGTGATATATTGTGAACGGGAATCCAAAGAAAGAATAACGGTGTAAGTGTTGATTGAATATGAAAAAGAACCATAGATGGAGTCTTGAGTTCTTCAGTGAACAAAAATAGTTTAGAAAACAAGATTTATGTAAGGTCGTTAGTATCTAATAGAATGACAAGAATTCAGAGAGGCCCGGCCATGGGCTGTTCCTGAGGTTTATGACCCGTCAATTAAAAATATGTATATCGGGGCACCTGGGTGGCTCAGTCCATTAAGCGTTCAACTTCAGCTCAGGTCATGATCTCGCAGTTTGTGGGTTCGAGCCCCGCGTCGGACTCTGTGCTGACAGCCAGCTCAGAGTCTGGAGCCTATTTCAGATTTTGTATCTCCTTCTCTCTCTGACCCTCGCCTGCTCACGCTGTCTCTCTCTCTCTCTCTCTCTCTCTCTCTCTCTCAGAAATAAATAAAACATTAAAAAAATATATGTACATCTGTCTGCCTCTCTGTTCAGGACATGACATAATCCTGACACTCTCTCTTCCCACCCCCATATTCACCTGCCATGAATGTCCATCTCAGTTTATGAAATAGGCATTTTGTTCCTTAAAGCAGAGTTACAGAAGAATGTGCTCTTGCAAAATTTCTGAGTCTTCAGTATGCATACACACACACACACACACACACACATACATAATACATGAGGAAAGAACTTTCTGGTTCTTAAGCTGCAATGTACATGAAATAACCCAGGGTCTGTGAAAACATTTCTAATTCAGTAGATCTGGGGTAAGACCTGAGAATCTGCATTTCTAACAAGCTCCCGGGTGAAGCCAGTGTCACTAGTTTTTAGGCCACACTTTGAAAAGCAAGGCCGCCTATGTAGCTTTTAAAGACAGTTGGCAGTTCAAATACACTGCAGTTAGCATCCATCATTTTTATCCTGTCTCTCCTCACTACCCTTGCCTTAATTCATGCCTTTACAATCTCTCTACTGAATTCCGCAGCTGCCTCCTAACTTACCACTTAATGCTTGCCCCACTCTCTTCAGTTTTTACTTGCTCTGAGGCTAGCCAGGGTTATCCTTCTAAAGCGAATGCCTGATTGCATCACCTACTAACTGAAAACATTTGAGATACTTCAGTCCCTTCACAGTATAGTCCATTCATTTTAAGCCATACATAGTTTTTTTCTTTTTTAATTTTTTTAAATATTTATTTTTGAGAGAGAGAGAGAGAGATACACACAAAGTGTGATCTGGCAAGGGGCAGAGAGAGAGGGAGACCCAGAATCCAAAGCAGGCTCCAGGCTCTGAGCTGTCAGCACAGAGCCCAATGTGGGACTCGAAGTCACAAACTGTGAGATCATGACCTGAGCCGAAATCAGATGCTTAACCAGCTGAGCCACCCAGGTGCCCCAAGCCACACATAGTCTTAGCCAGTCAGCCCTTGCCTACCGTTTCAGCCTCATTGCTGGATATACCCTCTATCTTCAACTTATTGAACATTTGCTATTAGTAATGTTTTCTGTCTTTTCTTATACTTTCTTCCTTGTATATAGACAATTTATGTGTCTACCTGGAATGCCCTTCTTCCTTTGTCTACCCGGTGAACAATTCCTCTTCAAGATGCAGGCCAGAAGCCAACTCTTGTGAAGACTTTATTTTCCTTGAATATTTAAAAAAGTTTATTTATTTTGAGAGAGAGTACGAGCAGGAGAGAGGGACAGAAAGAAAGAGAGATAGGGAGAGAGAGAATCTTAAGCAGGCACCTCACTGTCAGCACAGAGCCCAACGCGGAGCTCAAACTCACAAACATGAGATCATGACCCAAGACCAGATTAAGAGTTGGGTGCTTAATCAACTGAGCCACCTAAGCGCCCTTTCCTGAGCGATTTTTCCTTAAGGGCTTTTCCTCTGTTCATGCTCCCATTATAGCGTGTGTCTCATTGTGTTGCTGTTTTGCTTACTGTGCCACCAGTGCCATTTGACCGTATGAGTTTTACTTCAGCCTTAGAGCACTGAGTATTTTTTAACCTGTTAATTGAATGGATATTATGGTTTTAAGTCTGTGGATGATGTTTAGTGGTGATCTTGAATATGTTTGTTTCTGCTATCTTGTTTGAACTCACCTGTTTGCCTTTTCTTTACTATATATGATTTGTGATTTTTGTTTTTAAAAGTAAACTCTAGACCCAACATGGGGCTCGAACTCATGAAACTGAGATCAAGAGTTGCACCCTCTACTGACTTAGCCAACTAGGCACTCCTGTAATTTGTGATTTTTTAAAAAAATAATTTGTGATTTTTTAATAAATTGGAACAATTAAGGGCATCTTAAGCTATAAGACTGGTTTTTGTAATAGAGTTTATTTAATGGAGAGGCAAGGGGACATTAATTTCACCCCCTATTTCACGAACCTGAAAGAACCAAAGAATTGGTTAGCAAGGTAGTGTCAGGAGCTATATAAAGTTTCAGCAAATAAAAATGTAAACATTTCAGATTTTCTTTGTTTGTGTTTATCTTCTAGAGGATCTCTGGGAAAGTTTAGAAAATGCTAGTGGTAAACCTATAGCAGCGGTGATGAATACTTGGACCAAACAAATGGGATTTCCCCTCATTTATGTGGAAGCAGAACAGGTAACCTTATAAAAAGTCCTCCAATTTGTGTGCTACTGTATTACACAGAATTCAGTCAGTGTTACCAAATTTGCTTTTCTGTACTTTAAGTATTCTAGGTAAGATTTAAACTAGCCCTTGCATTGTTTTCTTGGTGATCTATTATCTGTATACTAAATGGTTTGCCTTTCCCCTCCCCTGCCATCATTAAAATCATGCATACTTATAGTAGAAAACAAAATGTTGTCTACTCTTATTGTCCCCAAGGAAAACACTGTACACTTGTTGATGTAATTCTTTTTTTTTTTTTTTAAGTTTATTTATTTAAATAATCTCAACACCCAACGTGGGGCTTGAACTCATGACTTTGAGATCAAGAGTTGCGTGTTCTTCCAACTAAGCCAGCCTGGCATCCCTTGATACAGTTCTGAAATGACCAAGTCAGGTTTATTCCAGGACTGTAAAGTTGGTATAACATTTGAAAAAAACTATAATATATTGATTAATAATCACTACATTAACAGGATATAGATAGAAGAACCACATAACTACTTCAATAGATGCAGAAAAAGCATTTGTGAAAATTCAACACCTATTTATAATATCACTCTTAAAAATTAGCATATTTTAAATATTTTATTTATTTTTAAATGTTTATTTTGAAAGAGAGCATGAGTGGGGAAGGGACAGGGAGAGAGAGAATCCCAAGCAGGCTCTGTGCTCAGTGCAGACCCCAACACCGGGCTCAATCCCAACGATTCAAGATCACAACCAGAGCTGATATCAAGAGTCGGACACTCAACTGACTGAGCCATTCCGGCACCGCTTAAGATTTATTTTTAAGTAATCTCTACACTCAGTGTGGCATGCAAACACAGCCCCTAGACCAAGAGTCCCATGTTCCACCGTCTGAACCAGCCTGCTGCCCTAAAATTAGTTTTAATGTTGGTTGGGTGGCAATGTGACTTTTGATTAGAATTGCACTATTATTAGTTGAACTGTTACCTGAATTCAGAGAGGTATACTTCAGAATGAGTTGTCTTCCCAACAGGACTGAGCTACCCAGGCACCCCTGGTCATTGTTTCTTTACTCAAATTTTTTAGCTTTTCAATTCTGTCTCATGTAGTCACTTTATTCCTAAAGGTCGTTGGCCTAATTTGACATTGAATTTGGGTGATGCTAAATTTGGGTGAATTGGGTTATATATTGTATTATTTAAAATATTCTAGGACATATTAACAAATGATAAGTAAAACAGATGATTGCATGTTTGCAAAGTATTTTTTAAAATATGTTCTTGACTTTTTTGCTCTTGGTTTTTTAGTTGTTTTTGCAATTTTTCCCCACCTTTTTTTTTTTTTTTGTGCTTCATTGCAAAGCTCATCCTTTGGAACAAGATGTGTGCCTCTTTCATGTTTACCAGTCACTCTAAAACTTTGAATTCTGAACATTAAGTCCACATGCTAATCTAAGGTTGCCACTTTCTGGAAGCAGAAGAGCCTAAGTCATAACCTTCTGTAAAGATTAAAACAACTTGAAGTATTATTTATTGTTACATATCCTGTGAAAATGGTAACACTTTAAAGTTCTTGTGTGTATACATAACCCTTCTGAAGGGCCATATACATAGAACATGGCCTTTTATTTAGAGTCTTGTTATCTGGAGGCCTAAATGAGAAAGAGCGCCTTTTCTCCCATTCTGTACTATCATCCTCTTCATCTCTGTTTCACTCAGTGTTCTCATGAGGCATTTATTTGGCTGTACTGGTCTCACCTTCTATTTTGTCACAGAAGTGTTGCCCCCTCCAAAAAGAAAAAAAGTATTGATGCAATTACTAATAGCCTTATGCTTTTTTAGGTAGAAGATGACAGATTATTGAGGTTGTCCCAAAGAAAGTTCTGTGCCAGTGGACCATATGCTGGTAAGCAAATGGCTGTAAGTGGGAGATGAGTGAATGTGGACACCATTCCAGTAGTGTGCCAATTAACAGGAAGTAATTACTTATTTTTTAAATGTTTTTAATAGAATTAAATAAAAACAGGAAATGGTAATAAAATATAGATGAAATCTAGGAAATCAAAAAAGGAGATTCATGAGGTAGTTGTAGTGTTTTGATATTCTTTGATTTTTGAAATTCCGTGTCTCTGTATGTAATTGGAGGCTACAAAGAATGAAGGATAGGAATACCCAAGAAGCTATGTCTCTATCCTTACTCCCTACAAGAAGCCTTGCTGCACATTTGTGTGGGTGGCTAATGTTTTAAGTTCTTGGGCATACTAAGTAAGTAAATAAGTAAATAAATAAAGCACAGTGATTATTAGAGTTACTATGTACCAGTCACTGTGCTAAAGCAGTATAGCTGACCCTTATTTTATAGTTTCAGCAACCCTATTGGATAGGTAGTAGTATTTCCTTTCTACAAATGAATGAACTGAGGCATCACTGGGTCAGTTAAATTGCCAAGGTCGCCTGTCTAATGAGTTAAAGAGTAGTAATTCAAATAAAATAGTTGGATTCCGTGAGTTTATACTAACTACTGCTCAGCTCTGGCTTTTCAAGTATTTCTACAGATCATTAGATTCTTTGGGTCAGGAAATTAAAAGTACGCTTTTCACCTCCTTTAAAACAATAATTCTTAGTAGGGGGAGGTGTATATCAGAATCCCCTATCCTTTTCATGTTCCACTTTCCAAAATAGGGTACATTCTACTAGGGTTAAGAGGTACACCCTTTCATCCTTAACCTTCCTTAGCATTTAGAATTACTTTTTAAGTAAATCTGACAAGTCAGATGACAAGTTTATTATCTAAAATAAATCCCTAAGTGTCACAGTTTCTGTTTTCTGCCTCATATCTGTAATCTGCATTGTAGGTTAACTATGACTTTTTAGTGATGGAATCCATCAGTTCTAGGGTGTATCCTGTCTATCTCAGAAATGAAATCAACCCTTCACTATGTATACCTGTTACGAACTGCACCTTAGACTATTTTTAAATGCTGTATGAGAACTTTCACCTACTTGAAATTTCTTTTACAGTAAAATCATTACTGTCTCTATTACTCTGTAAAGGGAAATGATGAAGTTAAAATCACTATGTTTGTGATACTACAACTAAAGAAACTGTTCTCTTTTTTTTTAGGCTATTGTGATTTTGTTAATAAATTCTCTCTGCCTTTACACTAGTATTTTTTAGGTTGTGGAAGAGTTTATGTACCATTGAAAATGAGCTGTTGGCTTAACAGTTAGATTCAAGCTCATATGTAAGATGCTAGTCCTCTCTCTCCACCTTACCTTCTATTTCTTCCGGTGACAAATTTATTTTTCAAGTTTTCTATATGTTTTTCTCTTGCTTAAGGAGAAGACTGTCCCCAGTGGATGGTTCCTATCACAATCTCTACTAGTGAAGACCCTAATCACGCCAAACTGAAAATTCTGATGGACAAGCCAGAGATGAATGTGGTTTTGAAAAATGTCAAACCAGACCAGTGGGTAAAGGTGAGTCCAGAAATAGCCCAGCCATTTTTATCTTACCTAAATGAATTGATTTCTCTCACTTCCCTTTATCCATCTTATGGCTGGCTCTAAATTCTGTTTTAGTTCAGACAAGGACTTGCAAAGACAAAAACATTACTAAACTTTCCTGTGTGAAATTTAAGGCCAATTTTCAAATAATACTGTCTGATATCTTCCCTAAGGTAAGGGAGTGGTACATGAGCAGATAAAAAGGATATGATCAAAGGGGAAAAAATAATAGGTTATGCGTAAAGTCACATTAACCAAAAGATTTGTAGTCTTGCACCTTCAAACTGCGCTGTCATTGTAATGAGACATTAACCTCCATGATGTGCTGTCATTGTGTCTGCACAGCTATCATCAGGTGAGGCCACATGTGTAATAATGAGTTTGTGTCAATGAAATGTGAAATTCCTGTAACTGGTGTTTTAAAATCATTTCATAAAAATAATAGTTGGTAAAGATTATTTCACATTATTCTGTAGTCTGCACCATTCATAATAAAAAATTACCTACTACAAACTTTTCTCCCAATTAAAGGTTCCTAATAGGAATTACACATTATCTCAGATATTTGTATATGTATATGTGTATACATATATGTATGTATGTATGTATATGTGTATATGTATATATATATATATATGTGTGTGTGTGTGTGTGTATACATGATTTTTTAAAAAAATATACTCAGTGGAGGGGCACCTGGGTGGCTCAGTCAGTTAAGGGCTGACTTCAGCTCAAGTTTGATCTCACAGTTTGTGAGTTTGAACCCTATATTGGGCTCAGTGCTCACAGCTCGGAACCTGGATCCTGCTTTGAATTCTGTGTCTCCTTCCCTCTCCTGCTTGCATTCTATCTCTTTTCTCTCTCAAAAAATAAACATTAAAATAAATAAATAAATAAATCTTTAAAAATGTAGATAGACACACACACATACATACCCAGTAGAATAACTATGTTACCATTTGAAATTACATCTGGAAGATTATGTACCTATATGAAATTTTTCTTCTAAATGTGAAAAACCTATGTATGCTGTGATTGTAATTGGGTAAATAAAGATAATATTCCTGCAGTAAAAGGTAAGGATTGATAAAATAGCAGTCGTAATATTGTGAGGTGACTTTAAAAAATACTTATAAGATGGGGCGCCTGGGTGGCTTAGTCGGTTGAGCGTCCGACTTTCGCTTGGGTCATGATCTCGCGGTTCGTGGGTTCGAGCCCCGCGTCGGGCTCTGTGCTGACTGCCAGCTCAGAGCCTGGAGCCTGTTTCAGTCTGTGACTCCCTCTCTCTCTGACCCTCCCCTGCTCACGCTGTCTCTCTCTCTCTCCTAGAAATAAATAAAACATTAAAAAAATAATAAAATAAAATAAAATAAAATAAAAAATACTTATAAGAGTGCCTGGGTGGCTCAGTCAGTTAACATCTTACTCTTGGTGTCAGTTTAGGTCATGATCTCATGGTTGTGGGATTGGCCCTGCCTCAGGCTCTGTGCTGAGTGTGGAGCCTGCTTGGGATCCTCTCTCTCCCTCTCTGCCCTTCCTCTTTGCTCATGCTCACTCTCTTTCTCTCTCAAAATGAATAAGATTTTAAAAATAATTACATATAAATAGTAAAATCACCTATAGAGAATAATGACAGTCCATGACTATCTCCCTCCCCAAATTATATGAAATTACCTTTAAAGTCTATGCAATTCTTTAAAACCTAGGACCTGAGCATTGTTTTTCTATTGAGACTCTGGGCTCAAGGAGATGAGTGTTTGTAAAGGCTTAGTCTTCCTCGGAGATTCCACTGTCCACGTGTTCTTACATGTAGTAACTGTTTTCTGTAAACTTAAAACTGTCCATTAAGAGTAAACATTCCCCCCCTCCCTGCCACGTCCTTCCTACGTCTCTCACTCTGACCCCCACCATGTCATGTTTCTGTTTTCTTTTGCCTCTATTTTCATCTTTGACAACCACTTTCTGTCTTTTTGTGTTGTTTCATTTTAGTCCCTGCTTGCATATGTGATCTCTGTTGTTTTCACACAGATATTCTGAAACCAAAACTCCTTTCACACTTGCAAGCGACTGTTTTAAAAAACAAATGAATAGGGCGCCTGGGTGGCTCAGTTGGTTGAGCCTCTGACTTTGGCGCAGGTCATGATCTCATGGTTCACGAGTTCAAGACCCATGTTGGGCTCTGTGCTAACAGCTCACAGCCTGGAGTCTACCTCAGATTCTGTGTCTCCCTCTCTCAGTCTCTGCCCGTCCCCTACTTGTGCTCTCTCTCTCTCAAAAATAACATTTAAAAATATGTAAAAACAAAACAAAACGAATAGAAATATTTAATTAATAATCTCCATTGGGTATCTTTTCAGTTAAACCTGGGAACAGTTGGGTTTTATCGGACCCAGTATAGCTCAGCCATGCTGGAAAGTTTATTACCTGGCATTCGTGACCTTTCTCTGCCCCCTGTGGATCGACTTGGATTACAGAATGACCTCTTCTCCTTGGTGAGCCTCTCTCAAGTAGTATAATGGATTTTGTTGATTAAAGCACTTTGTTTTTCCTGGAGTATCTGACTGAAACATAATTAGAAGAATATGGTTCTTCCTGAAGGTTGAACACCTTTTGGGACCAGAGCAAATGACTGATTATTAATTAACATGACAAGGTTGAACCTATATAATTTACCAGAAACAAATCCCATGTCACTACTCCTAAGACAGCTTTTTGCAACCAAAAACGATCCTTTGTAAGGGAGAAATTCTTTTCAGTGGAAATAGGTATGAGCCTTGAAGAAATTTCCCTACTGATGTATTTTTAAAATAATTGATTCAGAGTGATTTATATTTTTATAAAATAGTGATTGTACTATCTAGAATTTTTTAACTTTCCATTACTACTCAAATAATAGCCCATTAGCTTTAGAATTATATTTATGTGGGGCACCTGGGTGGCTCAGTCAGTAGAGCATCTGACTCTTGATCTCAGGTCATGAGTTCAAGCCTCACATTGGTGTGGAGCCACCAAAAAAAAAAAAAAAAAGAATTATATTTCTTTTGGCTTTGTTCCAGAAAGGATTTAAATCAGCAATTAGTAGAATTATTTTTATGATTTAACATAGGTTAGATAATTTCCAGATGTCTTTGTGATAAAATTGTCAGATTCTTCCCAGTGTTCCTTTTTAAAGTAGACTTGAATTTTCCCTCCCCTCTGCAGTAACTGGTTTTGGATTCCTCCTTTGTATAAACACAGATTAGCATTGATGCACAAAACCTCACATCTGCTGATCTCATTGCTGAAAGAGACCTGTCCCAGGAGAGCGGTGTGTTTGTGCAGTTGGCTGCTGTAACACAAGTCCTTTTTCCTAGCTCTGTTAGTGACTTCTGAAAGGAATTTGTAGTGCCTTTCAGTTTGCCTTCTTTCAGAAATGAGTAAAGGACAGACTGAAGTTGACACAGTTTGCAGGTCCAGTTTTGAAAGAGCCTCTGTCAAAAACCAAAGCCCTAACTATTTTTGCATCTTTTCTGAAAGTATGAGAAGTTTAAAAATAAAAACAAAGCCAAGGCCCAAGAAACTGGATGGAAATAGGAAGTTAACAGCTTTCTTTCTTGCTTTCTTTTTTTTCCCTCTCCTTCTCACTGAAGTATAGTTGATGCACATATAGTGTTAAGTCAGTTTCAGGTGAACAACATAGCGATTCCACATGTCATGCCTCATGCCGTGCTCACCACAAGTGTAGCTATTGCCTATCCCCAAAGTGTACTTTTTTTAGTTGCTCTCTCATAAACAGTAAAAAAGTAAATAAGGAATGTTGTCATGATAGGAGTTTTATTCTAAGTCTCCTGTATTTACATAGTCTCATTTCCTTTAAACCAATGAGATGACTAACTAGCAGTAGATAATGCTGAAAACGCATGTTTGTGTTTTTTTGTTTTGTTTTTGTTTGAAGACTAGATTAATTTATGTTTTTTCCTATCCCAGGCTCGAGCTGGAATCATTAGCACTGTAGAGGTTCTAAAAGTCATGGAGGCTTTTGTGAATGAGCCCAATTATACTGTATGGAGCGACCTGAGCTGTAACCTGGGGATTCTCTCAACCCTCTTGTCCCACACAGACTTCTATGAGGAAATCCAGGAGTTTGTGAAAGATGTCTTTTCACCCATAGGGGAGAGACTGGGCTGGGACCCCAAACCTGGAGAAGGTAATGGATGTACTGAATGGGGAAGGAATTGATGAGAAATTTGGCCCTTTTTTCTCCACTGTGGTTAACAGTATCAGTAGCATCTTTGTATCTGCCGGACGTTACTGTGTATTCAGCTCACCAGGAATTAAATCTTAATTCTTTTCAGTTTCCTGGTAAAGTTACATGGGTCACCTACATAAAAACAGTGGTGGTTATATGTATTCACTGCTAAATACAATTTGTAAACAACACAAATGGTGGAAATAGAAGCCTTTTTATGGCATTCTAAAAGCCCATCTATAGTCAAGAAAAGCTAAAAGGAATTTTAGATTATTTTATTTATTATTACCATAAATAGCAGCCACCATATGTGTAGGACTTGGAAAGATACTGAGAGACAGTACATGAATTAAGGGAGTTACTGACTTTCTACATGAGTTCTCTCTTCTGATTATTTCCATAATCCTATATTTACTTTTTTGCTGTCATTAAATGTTGGGAGTGGTGATCTTGGGGCTTTATATATAATTATTTTCTATCATCTGCAAATAACTAAAGATGATATTTCATCCTAACAGTCTTGATCTGGGAGCCTTTTGCAATAAGAACAACATTTACCGTTATCTAGAGCTCTGTGTTTTCCCCTCGTGGATTCCACAAATATTTATGCGCCTAGTAAATACCAGGTACTATTCTGAGAGCTGGTGTGGCTCCTGTGTAGCTTACATTCTAGTGAGAGACACAGCAAACCATTGAACAAATGATATTTTAGGTGGCAATGAGTATCATGAAGAAAAAGAAAGTTAGGTAAGGTAGATAGAGAGTACTAGGCCAGTATATTCTAGTGTGGTCAGGGCAGCAGTCACTCATGATGAGGTGATAACATGAGCATAAGCAGAGACCTGAGAGAGAACCGTGAGGCCATCTGGAGCGAAATGGTCCAGGTGGGGAACAGCCTGTGCAGGAGACCTGAGGCAGGAGCACACTTGGGTTGTTCAAGGAATAACAAGGAGGCTAGTTACGTCAGGACAGAGTAAGTGAGGGGGACAGGGTGGGAAACAATTCAGCTCCTGTAGGACCTGTGGACCTAGTACATTTTTGACTTTCACAGTTAGTGATATGAGAAACTGACGTGAGAGTTGACGCACAAGAACGTGACTTGATGTGCTCAGCTGAGACAACAGGGAGACAGATTAAAGAGCTGTTCCAGCCATGCCGTCGAGGTGCTGGGTGCAGCTCGCACTTGTAAGTGGCAAATTCTGTGTGTGTTTTGAAGGTAGAACTGAACCTATTTGGTGGTGGGCTGACTGCTAGGGGAGAAGGAAGACCCACCACATTCTGGCCTGAGGACCGGAGGAGTGACGTTGCCAGTTACAGAACGAGACGGTGGTAGAAGCTGGCTAGGGACCGAGGGAATCTGGAGCTGGGTGTTGGACGTGTTAGCTTAGACATCCAGGGGGAGAGTTATGAAGCCTAGAGGTTTAGGCCCAATAAATCCATTTTGTGTAGATGGTGTTTACAGCCACGAGGCTGGACGAGATCACGCAGGGCCCAGCCTAGACTGATGAAAGAGGTCTGAGGACTAGGTCCTAGGCTAGGCCAAGACTTGGAGATTAGGTGGAAGAGGAGGAATCCTTCACAAGGGAGACTGGCCACTGAGGAGGGAGAGTCAGGAGGCAGGAGCTGTCCCAGGCGTCTTAAGCAGCATTGCAGAAGGACAGTCAGCCACCATGACAGCTGCTGCTCTGAGTCCGGCGAGATGGAGGAGAATTGGCGATGCTGTCGGCAGGTTCTGTGGAGTGGTGGGTTCTCCAGAGCGGCAGGAGGGAAAGCAAACAGCACATTCAGACAATTTTTTAAAGGAGTTTTTGCTGAAAAGGGGCCCAGAGAAAAGGGGATAGTCTGGGGAGAGATGTGGGGTCAATGGAGGTATTTATTTTTATCAAGTAGGAGATTTTATAACATGTTTTAGTGCTGATGACAATGCTGGAGTAGTAATAGGAAAATGTGTGATGTGAAAGAGAGGGTGGTAATTGCTGGAGCGACGGCCGAGTGATGGAGGGGAGTTGGGACCCAGGGGAGGGTGTGCTTTAGACAGGAGCACAGAGCCCTAGAAATGAAATGCGAGAGGGTATTGGGGTCAGATCCAGGCAGGTGGTTGGATGTTGTATTCTCTTTCACGGTGATAATATGTGAAGATTTTGGGGCTCAAAGACACCTTAGTATATGTGCTGCCGAAGCGAGCAGAGACACCTTAATGAGATAGGGAGAATACCTTTAGTTTTCTAGTTTTATAGATGGAAGAATCAAACAGCAAAATAACAAAACAATGGGGCACCTGGGTGGCTCAGTCGGTTAAGCATCTGGCTTTGGCTCAGGTCTCGATCTCATGGTTCATGGGTTCGAGCCCCATGTTGAGCTCTGTGCTGACTGCCAGCTCAGAGCCTGGAGCCTGTCTTTGGATTCTGTGTCTCCCTCTCTCTCTGATCCTCCCCTGCTCATGCTGTCTCTGTCTCTCCTTCAAAAAAATAAATAAAACATTTAAAAAAACTTTTTAAAAATAACAAAACATTGCCTTGTGTCACACAGCAAGTCAGAATTATAAATTGGTTCTTCAAAGAACCTCACTAGTGTCCTGTTGTGTTATGTATTGATTTCCTATTGTTTTCTCAAACTTACTTTTTTACTGAGTTATAATTTAAATGTAGCAAAGTGCAGAGTTTAAATGTTACATTTCTTGGGGTGCCTGGGTGGGCACAGTTGGTTAAGTGTTCAACTTCGGCTCAGGTCATCATCTCACAGTTCATGGGTTCCAGCCCCACGTCAGGATCTGTGTTGACAGCTCAGAGCCTGGAGCCTGCTTACTATTCTGTGTCTCCCTCTCTCTCTGCCCCTGTCCCGCTCGCCCTCTCTCTCTGTCTCTCTCAAAAATAAATAAACATTAAAAAAAATTGAAAAAAAACCCCACTCTTCACTACTCCTCCCTACTCCCTCCTGCCTCTCTGTCACACACACAATCAAGTTTCCATCTTCTCAATTAACTCATGACACTTATTCTGCCTCAAATTCCTTTCCTCTTCTTCTCTACCCATCCTAACTCTACCCATTTTTAAAGATCTGGGTCAATTTGAAACTGTGTGTGTTCATTAATTAAGTCATTAAATGGACTAATCAGTGAAACTCAGTCATGTACCATTGCCTGGATGATAGCCATCCTTGATCTTGATTTCTCCTAATTTCTAATTCATATAACATCATTACTACTAAATTTTTAAAAAATTTCAACACTGCTTTCTTAAACTTTCTTATAGATTTTATATCTAGACTGGATTACATATTTCTTGGGAGCAGGAGCTCTCCATTGGACCATTGTCATATTCTACTGATTGGCAGGCAGAGTTTAATAGTATAAAGTTGATTTGCAGCAAAGACCCATTGATTGAGTGATAGGCAGATTGATGGAGGGACCAAATGATTTGCCGCCAAACGTCCTTTCTTGTAAAGGAATTTGCAGAGAGCTCAGGTGGTCTGGCTTACATTCTCTCCTTGCCATTTTTTTTTTTTTTATCATTCTGCTGGATTATTTCTAATCCATTTTGTATCTATCACGCCTGAATTTATTTCAACCCCTTTGGACATACTGATATTTTGGCTTGGCCTTAATAAAAGTGATTTCTTTACTAATAATTTGAGCTTTTACTTATAATTTATACCAAATTACTCTTATAGATAAGCATGTGTTGAAATAAATAGGTTAAGTCATTTATTATTTCTTATTATTTCCATATGATTTTGGTTTGCTTTTCTAACATCTCTTCTATTGGGCCTGAAGTCTCTGTTTCTATCTTTTTTCTTTAGGAAATAGCTTATATTAGAAGAGTGGCCCTCAAAAATGTGGTCCCTGGGCCAGTACCACCAAGTATCACCTGGAAACTTCCTAGAAATGCAATTATCAGGACCTGGCCCAGATACACTATTTGAACAAGACTTCTAGGTGATCCTGATACATTAGTTAAAGTTTGAGAATCACTCTATTAGTTGAAAGAACACTGAGTTGGCATGGTACACCCTGAATATTGGCTCTGGCTCTATTATTAAAAGGCTGTATGACTCATTCTGAGTCTTAGTTTCCTCATGCCAATTCTTCTGTCTGTCTTGGTATCTTTGGGGACAAAGATGAACTATTCCCCTTTTAGTTTTTTTTGTTTGTTTGTTTGTTTGTTTTTTTTACTGGTGACATGGTGAAAATAGTAACAATACTTACTTTACAAGGTTATTCTAAAGATGAAATAGTTGCCTATTTTATGAAAAAATAATAAAATCAAATAATTCATTGCATGCACATCCTTACAGGATTTTCTTTCAACTCTCAGAATTCTCAAAGGAGCCCAAGTTCTCATTATTTTACACTGGATCACATAGTAAGAAATCTTGGTTTCTACCATATGTAAGTGTTACAGCCCCTTGGGGAATGAACATATACATACTTTGTGTGTATATTTAAAGTGTCTGAATACATGGTACTTACAATGGACAATAAACTCAGAAGAGGAAACAGCTTCCGAGAGTTGTAGTGGTCACACAGAGAAGGCTGCATATCAAAGATGCTTTTTGAGTTGAGACATAAAGATAGGCTACAGAGAGACTGGTGGGTGGGAGGAGGACACTTCTGATCAGCCCTGGTAGGCAAATGCCAGTATTAAAAATGCAGACTAAAATGGGGGTGCTAAGGAGGACAGTGAGTATACAAACTACCAGTAGTTGGGTGTGTATAGAGAGATATAGTGGAAGAAAATTTGAAAGGGATGTCGAGGCCAGTTGTGGAGAGTCTTGATGGTAGGCAAAGGGATCTGGAAACTCTTGGTGAGAAAAGTAGTGTGACAGGTCACTAGTCATGATTTAGATTCCTCTAGGGTCAGTGGGCTATTCACCGGGTGATGTGTTGGGGGCATCTGATCACATGTCCTCTTTCAGGAAAGAGGACAGAAGTCTGAAGCCTGAATGCTTGAAACCTATCTTGGGAACTCCCGTGGCTGGCTCAATGAAGCCAGTCTAAATGTTTATTTGTTAATTAACTCCTAATAGCTTTAAAGACTAGCTCAGCCACAAAGTTTCAGATACCCCAGGGGAAAGGAAACAAATTCCTCATATCAGTAGTTCTCAATCTTGGCTACACAGATCACTGGAGAGCTTAAAAAAATCCATATCTGGATTCGGCCTCAGAGATTTTGATTTAATTGGTCTAGGGTGGGGTCTGTGTACTGTTATGTTTTAAAAGCTCCCCAGGTGATTCTGAGGTGCAGCCAGTGCTCTGAGCCATGGCCCCTGTAGAGTCCAGAAGATAGAATTGTAGGATTCAGGGGCACCTGGGTGGCTTAGTCGGTTAAGCGTCCGACTTTCGCTTAGGTCATGATCTCGCGGTTCGTCGGTTTGAGCCCCGTGTCGGGCTCTGTGCTGACTGCCAGCTCAGAGCCTGGAGCCTGTTTCAGTCTGTGACTCCCTCTCTCTCTGACCCTCCCCTGCTCACGCTGTCTTTCTCTCTCTCTCTCTCATAGAAATAAATAAATAAAAAAAAAACATTAAAAAAAAAAAAAGAATTGTAGGATTCAGATAATGTTTGATCAATCCCAACAACTTGTAACATATTCTCAATCAGGAAATGTTTCTGTTGTCTCAGACATCAGTTGTCTCTGATTTTGGGTGGCTCTTCAAATAATGTGGCAGATTGCCATGGTCTTGGCAGGTTGGGGAGTCTGGCAGACATGAGTGATCTTGGCTGGAGTATTAAAAAATATGGACCCAGCAAAGAAAACATAAGGTGAGGTGGAGCAGTAGAAAGGACTCGGGGTAGGACATCTGAAGACTTCTATACAACAGCAGTAAGAAGTCAGGAACTCCAGATCAAAAGCGCAATTATAAAAACATCGTCCGATTTCCTAGACTTTATAACCATCACATGTTTATTTTTTATACTTCCTTCTGTAGCTCCACAGAAACTACCAGTAAATCTCTGAAATTGAAAAAGGATGGCAGGCTTGTTGTCAGGGCCTGAAAGGAAAACTGGAGGGCTTTGTGACATTGTGTCTTGGAGTAAAGGAACTCTTAGCCAGGCCTGGGAAGGGGCAGTTTTCAAGAGAAAATAGAACATGGCTGCCGAGAAGACAGTAAGAAGTCTCTTATAACTCCACTGTGTTTAAAAGTACGACTAACCCATTACCCAGCACACAGCATTAATTAAACACATGATTGTCAACTTGACATGGGTTCTAGTCCTGGCCTCTACAACTTTCTGGGTTGTGTTTCCTTGAATATCTTCTGTATTCATCTAGAGTACCTCTTCCAAGTGGGGTAAATCATAATGTAATTTCCAGTCTTTAGTAAATGTCCCAAAGGCATGGGCAAATGAACTGATAAGTTTGAAGGAGTTTAGGTTTAAAGGTTAAAGTGACATGCTTTTGATGACATCATTTCCCCAAACTTCAAGTTGTAGCTTAAAAATTCATATATGAAGTGCATTCATTCATTGATAAAAATTTTAAATGTTTATTTATTTATTTTGAGAATGAGAGAGAGAGAGAGAGAGAAAAGAGAGAGAGAGAGGCAGAGAGTGAGGGAGAGTGAGAATCCCAAGCAGGTCCCACACTCAACACAAAGCCTGATGTGGGATTCAACCCATTAACCAAAATGGTGGATATTAAAGCACCATGGCATAGGTCCTTCCTCACATCTCACTACCATGAGATCATGACCTGAGCCAAACTCAAGAGTTGGACACTTAACCAACTGAGCCACCTGGGTGACTCCATTCATCACAATTTTACTGAGAGTCTATGATATGCACGGCATTACCCTAAGAACTTCAGACTCAGCAAGGAGCAACTAATATAAAAAAGACCCTAGTCTCATGTTGTTTCTCTTTTAGTGGAAGTAAACACAATAAATTATAATTTATCTGTTTAATATAAAAACAAGGAAACATTATTTACACATTCAAATTCCTTAAAACCCTCTTTGCCCTTGCTTCATAATCGTGGTGTCATATGAGGCTCTAAGAGGAGGTAGAAGGTCTAGGCCCCTGGCCATGGTGGTATTATACTGCCAAAGGCACATGGTCCCACATGGGAGAGCTGAGAAAGAATATTGTGAGGACCAAGAAAAGAGATGGAAGTCACTCAGTTGGGACACTTCAGTATACTGTGTAAATGTAAAGGATGAATACGATTTTTCATTAATCCAAGTTATAAATGCACTGGGTGCCAGAATTTGGTGGATTTACTAGTACCTATGAACTATGAATTCTCTAAATTGCTGTCTTACTCTCATATGCCTCTCAGGCCACAGTATTTGTGTACATGTGGACATGGGATGATATCAGAGTTGATGTTGGCTACTCAGTCTGCTTTGGGAGATGTGAGGAAGGACCTATGCCATGGTGCTTTAATATCCACCATTTTGGTTAAGTGCCAACCATCATAATCCATGAAAAGCTTCATTTCAGGGTAAAGGTGGAGTGAGGGATCAGGGAGACTGCAGACTAGGTCTTCAAGAACATATACAGTATCATGCAGTTTTAGAGCAAAAGGGCAGCCCAGAGTGGTTAAGTGGCAAGTTCAGGATCACACAGCTAATAAGAAGTGTAGCTGGAATGAGAAAAGAGAGCTGTTTGTCTATACTTCCTTTCTGTTAAGGATGCTAACTGCATACCAGTCCATATCAATCTGTCACCAGCTGGTACCCCTTAAAGGCACATATTTGCTATAGGTTGAAAGATACATTTTTCCTGTTTATCTGGAACAGATTGATACAGCTCCAGTTCTTCATTCCTGACAATACCATACGTTAGCACAGAAAAGAATGATCAGAAGGAATCTCTAATGTAATTTGAAATACCACTGCAGAGCTTTTAGTCAAACTCTCTTGATTAGGGGTAGAGGTAGGTGGGCTACAAACTGCAGCCTGAAGAAGGAGTGTGACTGGCTCAAGGTCACATGTCTGGTTAGTTGATAGCTGGGACAGGAACTCAGGACTCTGTCTCCCACTGTCATTGAGAATGGATATTGGTATGGACTAGCACTCTTGGCAGACGGATTATTTAATGAGCCAAATTATTTTACCATAATGGCATGGACATTTCATAGTAAATCAGGTCCATTGTCACTACTGCATACCTAATTACCCACATGTAGTCAGCTAGGGCGAACTTTCCTCTTGAAATTGCTATTTCATAGAATATTGATTTTCCAGATACGTTGTGAGATGGCTAACATTGGCCAGGAATGAGATATGAAGTCTGGATTAAATATGCCTTGATGTGTTTTTTATAGCCTCTGATCCCTAAATCTTGAATTTTATTTTGTAAGGAAGAAGCTCATAGTAGATTCTATAGGAATAAGGAGTACAGAATTGGTATATTAATGAATCATTTTAGACTAAAGAGGTTGGTTCAAGGTTAAGAGATGATTTTTATTTTAAGTAGGGTGGCATTTGAGAACATTTAGAGGCTGTTGATAAGGAACTAGCGGAGAGGGAGGTACAAACTCAAGAAAGGGGAAGGGTAGAACACTGAGGGAGTGATGTGTCTGAATTGGTATGGTGACTGAATTTGGACAAGAGCAAGGTGCTATATTTTCTCAGACTGGAGGTAAGGATGAGTGAAGATGGAAATCAACAGAAGACTGAAGGTGTGTGATGAGAGGCAGCTGGTAGGAAGGGAGGGCATCATGAGGGATGCAACTGAAGCCTATTGCCCTCTTAACTAAAGAAATGTTGGAAGAGCAATTCAGGCTGGAATGGGTACCCAATGTTCAGGGAGAAATGGGAGAGTGGGGATATCATCCACCCCTGTCAACCTAACTTCAATCCTAAGACTCCTGCAAATGCAAGTGTTCTCAGGCTATACCAGCTTACAGTAAATTCCTCTTCTTTTACTGCATCCAGGGTTTACCCCCAAATCCATAATATCCAGAATACAACTATCCATAGTCCTGTATTATGATCATTTTGTCCAAGACCTACACACCTTGTGTCTCTGTATCAGTCAGGGTAGGTTAGGTTGTGCTACAGTCACAGCGCCCCATATCTCTTAGGATTAAAACAATCTAGGTTTATTTCTTGCACATACTAAATGCCTCACTTGCAGTATGAGGGTGGGGGTTGGACTCTGCATAACATTGTCCTGTAGGGACTCAGGCTGACAATGGAGCTGCTTTCTTGAAGTAGCTGATCCTCATGCCAAATATAAAATAATGCTTTGTGGGATCTTGCCTCAGCAATTAGATGTTCTGGCTTGGAAGGAACATAATGCTTTTGTTCACATCTGATTGGCCAGAATCATTCTTGTGATACTACCCTGCACAAGGAGCAGGCAATGTAATCCTATTATGTGCCTTGAATGGAGAAGGGTGGTAGATCTTTAGCCAACAGTACTAATGACTACTATACTCCTCTAGTCAGGCAGCATGCTCTCTGAAAGGAAGGCCAGCCAGACTGGGCCTCCTGCTTCCCTAGCAGACAGCCACAAGACAATGATGTTCTAGCTGCACCCACCAAGCTCACAAATTAGCCCAGTCCTGTGGCCATAGGCCACAAAGCTCATGAAGCAGACCAGGTGTGGGGGCCGGGAGCGGGGGAGAGGCAAGACACGTTGGAGGCAGCAGTGGAAGTGAAGATCACAAGGAGGTAAAGAGCGAGTAGTAAGAAACATAAAGGAGGCTGCTCACAATGACAGGGGCACTGATGTTGCCATCTCGAGTGGTTCAGCCTCCACAGTGATGGGCATGTACGTGAGTGTCTGAAAGAGGGTAAAGGACAGCCCAACAACCATGCTGGTTTGACTGCACTGAGTTGAGTTGAAGAACACTAGAAAAAGTAGCCTGGGTCAAGCCCCATGATGTTGAGGGGCAGACTGGAAGAGACCATGGCCACCCTTCTCCACACCTTCACAGCCTTCTCCTGAAGATCCTCAGGTGGATCTGTTATTCATGAAATGATCTGCACTTGCCTGTTTTTTTTTTTAATCTTTTTTATAGGTCTCCTCTTGAGGTAACTGACCATTTTGCTTTTGAACCCAACAACTCCTCAGTGAAGTGGTCAGCCAAGGTGGAGGCCCAGAGAGCCAGGCGGCTTACTCCAAGCAGGGCAGCTAATGACTGGGAGTCCCGCCTCCCTCACACTTCTCTGTGTGCCACATGGTCACTAGGCTAAACCCAGACAAAGGTTAGTTTTATCAGAAATAGAGTGAAAACAACCTCAGGCTTCAGAATTAATGGATACGCTGACACATTCCCAAGTTTTAAGGTGTCCTAGACATTGAATAAGATAGAGAAGCTTCCTTCTGTTCAGGGACAACAGCTCAAAAGGAGCAGATAGATCTGGGCTGTCCAGCCAGCTTGCTCTCTCTCAGCCAGGGTCCCTTTAAGACGCGAGAAGTCGGAGGTAGGGAGGTCAGATACAGGCCAGTGGAAGTTTCCACACTCTGTGTGTCTGGGCCAGAGTCTCTGTCTATCTCTGCTGGGGAAGGGTGGGCCCTGTTCCCACAGGCCTGAGATTTATGACTTCAGTCTGGGAGGGGGCGTTGGCCTTTACTTCTCGGCACGAACAATGGTAAACACTTATGAGGAACATTTGGAACTGGTAGCCCTCAGCCTGTGTCAGGCTAACTCTCTAGTCCTCTCTCTCCTTGTGAGCTATGCGCACCAGCATCTCTTGTGAACCTGACCTCTAAGCAAAGCTGGAAGTTTTCTCAGCTTGCACTGACTTGAAGTTATCTGTTAGTGGAGATAGCATCTCCTGCCCCCAAGATTCTTCCTTTAATACACGGAAGTATTAAGGGGCAAAAGTTGTATGTATAGAAGGTCTATGTGGAACTTAAATGGGAGTCAAAGATCAGTAGCTATCAGTAGCTAACTGGCTGAAGTCTTAATTATTGGTGGAGGAACAGTGACAGAGAAGGAAGTCTGGCCAGATCAGGGAGGTAGTGGTATGTGCATATGTTCTCGGCACATATGTGTGTGTGTGTGTGCATGTATGTGTGCATGGTGCACATGTGTTAGTGGAGACAGCATGGAGAGGGCTGCCATGAGCTTTCCATTTAGAGGATTTTTAAGTGGTTGCATGTAGAGGAGTTCTGGTCGGGGTTCTCTGCTTATGGAAGAATTATCCCATTTTATTCCGTTGAAGGCAGTAGATCATAGAGGTTAAGACACAGTCTCTGAAATCAGACTATCTAAGTTGAAATATCCTGGCCCTGGTACTTTTACCTGTGTGACTTGGGCAAATTCCTGTATTTCTCCTAAACCTCAGTCTTCTTGTCTGTAAAATGGGCATGGCTAGGAAATGGACATTGTAGAGTTGAGATTGCTGATGCCTAGCACAGGGCCAGAAATCTGCAGTCTCTATTACCATTTTTTAAAAAAATTCTACCTGATTTCCTCATCTGCAGCAATGCAGAGACCACCGAGAACTCCTTCTTTGGCAGAAATGATCTGTCCCTACTTGTTTCCTCAAGAAACCAATGCACAAACCCACCTCTACTCTGCTACTGGAGCAAAAGACACATCTCCCCTGAGCCCAGCTTCCCACCTGACACCTAGTGTCTGTGGCTTTAAATGGGGAAGAAGCAGGAGTGGGGGGAGACAGGGTAAAAGGACAATGCAGCTTTCTTCTCTTCTGAGTCAGGGCTGGGTGGGAGATGGATAGTAACAGAGTGACCCAAGGAGGAGGGCAGGTGGCCTTCAGACAGAGCATACCCCTCCCCCGAGCCCCCATGCCTGGAAGGTGCTCTGCCCATGGAGAGGCTGGTCAGGGAGCACTGATACAGTGCCACAGGGCTGTGTGTGGTGCACATGGTGATGAGAAGCCTGGGTGTGGCTCCGTATTCTGGTACTGAGTAACTGCAGAACTTGGGACAAGCTGCCTCACCTTTCTGGGCCTCAATATCCTTCTCACATGTCAGACTGATGTCCACCATCATGCCAGGCCATCTCTCCTGCACTCTTCACGTGAATCCCTTAATTCCTTCCCTATGCACACTTACATATGCATGCGTGCACACACACACTCATGCACGCCCACAGAGAGGCCCACATATGTGCACCATAGGTGCGGGTGCATGTGTGTACACACACACTTGTGAACACAAGGGTGCTCCTTCTCAGCCATCTGACTCACACCCAGTTCAAGTTCCACCTCCTGCCTCCCTGGTCTTCCTGTTCCACCCTGATCTCCTGCTCTTCCCAACTTTCATGGCAGCCCTGCATGAAGTCTATTTCCTTGCAGGGTATGTGCAATTCTGCACTACTTTTTCTCTCCAGATGCATAATAAGCCCCTGACAGCCCCAGGTTTTAGGTCCTCCCTGCCACAACTTCCATGGTGTCCAGAAGTGAATCTTCTGTGCCACTAATGATGTGTAAGCTTCAGGGCCTCCCTCAATACTGTGCTTACATGGTCATGTTTGCACACAGTTGGTGAATGCAAGATATTTAGCTATGATCTGTTAATACCTCCATTTCTCTAGCCTCTGATTTACCCCCTGTCACACTTCTCTGTTTGGTGGCATCAGAATGCCCATTTGGAAACTAGCTAAGGAGCAGCTGAGTTGGGGGTGTTTGGTTTGGGTTGAGTGGAATGTATTTAATGTGGTACTTAGTCCCCTCTATAAGCAGTTCACTATTGCTAGCTGTCACCATGGAGCAAAGGCTTCTAGGGACACGCTGCTGCCCACTGTGCAGAGATATTCTGTGTCATCCCACAAAAAGCCACTGGAAGTTGTGTGGAGACCTGAGTGAATGCTTCCTACAGTGTCTGGTCCTGGAAGTATGTGGAGAGTGGAAGAAAAAGAAGGTTTAAAATGTACAGACCCCAGTAGCTCACTGATAGGGAATTCCTCCAATCATCAGGCAGGTGAAATTGTAAGCAGAAGATTCTATTCTCATCACTGCCTAGTCAAAATGAAAGTTCTCTCTTGTCAGGAATATACTCTATCATGCAAAGTAATACAATTACAAATGCACTATTCATTTTGTTTCTTTTTTGATGGGAATTACCGACATAGAATTTATCAGAACCCCCATGTTTAAATGTCTTGCTGATGTGACAGGAAATACTGACACTGACAGAGATAACAGAAAACTCATTATACGCCACCACAATGAGGACATTGATGACAATCTGGTTATAAGTTTCATAAATTCAAAGAGTATTTTAGATTTGTCACTGTAAATGAGAAGTTGAAATGCCCTGAAATCTCATACCTCATATATGAAAGATACTTGACAGAGGTTTTCCCAAAGTTGATAACAATCCTGAAAATTCACATGGCATTACCAGTGACAAATTGAGAGACTCAAAGAAACCTTTCCAAACCGTGAATAATAAAATACAAAATTGGATCAACTTGTTAGAGGAGAGACTGAATTATCTTTGTATTCTCTCTACAAAAATGATATTGAAAAATGATAGTCATTTAAAGAGATGATCAAAGAGTTTTCAGCCAAAAAAAAAAAAATGTAGGAAGAAGAGTACTACAGATGTGTGTCAGACACTTATTCTAGATTTTGTGGCGCCTGTGGAATTTGTGTTTTACAATTTGTAATTTGTTGTGATTTCTTTTGTTTCTGTAAATACAACTTCACTTTCAAACATAATTTTGAACCTGGAATTTTGAATTTTTTCCCCTTCACAGGGTCCCCTAAATTGTGAAAGCTTCCATCTCTCCCACCACCCAACCAAGCTGGGTCTGCTCTGTGTAGTCCTCAGTCCCTACAGAGAGCTGCCTTTGCCTGGCGCTGCCAGCAGAGGTTCTAGATGTGGGGACAGGTGTGGGTGGCACTGACAAGGGCGGCCACCATTAGCCGGTGGGTGACATCACACATCCTTGGAGACCATCTGACTCTTATTCTAAAAAGAGCAAAAGTTCTGTCATGCCGCCTATGAGGGGCAACAAACCTTTCTACCAACAGTCTCATTGGGGCCTGGCTGGGCTCTGCCAGCTCCCCCCTCCTCTGCTTGCATTTCCTTTTAATAAAATTTAATGTTTTCATTTTCAAAGACCTAGAAAATCCAAACACTTTTTAAAAGCCCCGAGGAACTATAAAAATTAATAGCATAGGGATAATTTCTTTTTCAGTGGCGACTCAATTAAACCTGCCAAAGTCAGACAGTGTGATTTAAACGCACCACTTGCAGAGAGACCCGAGCAAGGCAGGCAAACATGGAATGAACAATAATATTTACCAATTACCCTCTTGGATGTTTCCCACCCGGCCCCTTCCCCCCGGGGAGAATTTTTTCCTTCCCTCCCTCCTCTGTAGAGGCCAGAGGTCAGCATCCCTAATTGTTTTCTCCTTGAATGGTCACATTGCTATCAACAAGTGACTGAACTTCTTCTCTGCTCAGGGTAATGGAAAAATACCACCCGGGCTGGCTGCCCAGGGCAACAGGCCACGTGGACATCATCCTGACTGTGGGGCTGAGCTCAGCTTTGAAAACTGGAAGAATGGCTCCCCCCTGGCTCATCTCAGCCTTGCGCTCCAGCCAGACTAGACATCTCACATTCCACACTTAGTCCTGCCTCAGGGCACTTGCTCCTGCTGTTCACCCTGAGAGGAAGGCCCTCTCTCCTGTTCACTGAATGCTTACCACGGAACACTTACACCTTATATTTTGTTTGAGACCCCTATCAAGATCAAGTTCTTTTAAGAAAGCTTTCCTGATAAAATCCATATCCATGTAGATTTCCCATGTAATCTCATTGCCTTCAACTTCTCCTTACTGAGTTGATGCACATTATCTCTTAACTCATGAGGGCTGTCTGGGCACTGCCCTAGCCTAGAGATTTTAACATGCAGGCTTGTAACAGGCTTATCCCTACTTTCAGACTGTAAGCTCCTCCAAGGCAAGAACTCCTCTGGACGTATTATTTGCATTATTCATTGCATTTAGTTGGGTGTAAATGCACAAGCAGTGTGCTGCCTGTGATAGAAGCTTAACACTTGCATGTGGACTGGAATGGAGAGTCTCAATATTTTGTCTGCAACAGGAGAATGAACTTGGTGCCTCAGGAAATAATACAAGGATTTCAATGCAGCATTGTTTGCATAGGAAAAAATAAAAAAATAAAAAATTACAAGAGATCAAAATAGACCTGAGCTAACTGTCCATCAGTGGGGAATGGATACAGAGAATATGGAATATAGGAACATACTCTAAGGCAGTTAAAAGTAAAGGAAATGGAGTTGAATTATCAATATATATAGATTCCCAAAACAGAAATGTTGACTGAAAAAGGCAAACTGCAGAACAATATGTTTGTTAAGATATAATTTATGAAGATTCAATGGCACATAAACCAATACTACATAGCATTTTATGGATCCATATGAACATATCCATGTGTGAACACATGGATGAGAAAGAAATACATGCAATTCTTGCCAGGGGTTGCCTCTGGAGAGGGAGGGAGAGGAATGGGGAATGGGACCCAAGATTCATCATCTTGGATATTTTTTTCTTCTCATCATAAAACTCTGAAGCGAACAAGAGAACGCTAGCATTTGCTAATTCTGCTTGATGAGTACATGGGTGTCCATGGGGTAGAGAGTGGTAGAATGCCCACCTCATGTGCTCCCCCTCCTCCGGCCCACCCTGGACCCCATTTCCCAGCCTCCCCTGTGGCAGCCATGTGACCTCAGTCTGGCTGCGGAAGTGGGCAGGTGGGACTAATAAGACAGTGCCTCCAGGTCTGGCTGATGAATACCTGGCCTGGGTCAGTCCTAGAAGTAGGCAAACCAGCCATTAATTTGCTGTCATCCTCCCCAGGGAGCTTCCCAGGATTAAGCTGGACTACAGGGAACAGGAAGAGCCAGGTCCAGGGGAATTTTGCTGCCTGCAGGATGCAGGTAAAGCCTCCGGGTGCCAGCTAGTGCCCCCCCAACAGGCACTTTGCTCTTTGATTCATGTTAGCCAGCCTCCTCACGGTCCCTAGGCCACACTTTGCTCATTTCTGATCATCTCCCCACTAGGAATATCCTCCTACATTGCTTTTTCAGTACATACTCAACCATCAAACCCTTCTCCCTGGCTCAGGCCACTGTCCTGCTGACGCCACATCCCCTCACCCCATCCTATTCCCAGAACTCTATCTGTACTGCTTGTTTTGGCTTTAACCACACACTGTCCTTGCTGTTGCCGGTATCTTTGCATTGTCTGTCAGGGAAGGACCTAAGTTGACTTTTTCTGTGCTAAGCAGGGTGGTGTGGGAGGAGAATAACCAAGTCTAATCTGGTTCTCTCTGTGAGTCTGATGGGTCTATAACACATTTTTTAGAGTTTCCAGAGTTGAGGTAAAAGAGATCCTTACCGGAGAGGGGTAAGGCAGGCATGCACCCCAGTACTGTAAGATATCACAGCATGGAAACCGCCTATGAGGAGCTGTTGGGGAAGAGGGTTCTGAACCTGCAGCTTAGTTTCATTCTTATTGCAGAGAAGATCAAGTTTAACTCCTGCCAGGTTTCTTAACATTGCTTGTTTCACTTCTGGTTCCTCTGTAGGGACTCCAGATAAGATCTCAGAGAATGCAATGGTGTTCATATGAGAGGCAGCAGGGAAGGTAGGGAAGACATCAAGAAGCAGCATCCTATCCTTGAGGTTTATCTGTAGAAAGGAGGTGGTGGTGTGGGAGCCCAGGATGGAGAGAAGATCCTAGGGGCAGGGATGGGATCCTCATCTGGGGTGTACCAATGGCCAGTTACAGAGCCTCCCTGAGACTCAGGGTCCTTATTTTTAGAAAAGAGATGATACAACTCTGCTGGGCTGTTGAGGTCTGAATGAATAAAATATGTGAAAGGGCTTATCAACCGGTGAGTGCTATGCAAATAGTCAGGATCTATGTATCTAACATATAAGGCTAACAAAATAGATGCCAGGTAGAGATAGGTCTGTCTGAAGAGGCTAATGAATGAGTGAAGAAGGGATGAAGGAATGAACTAGGGAGGGGACATATGCTCACAGGGTGGTCCAGAGGACCAGGGCATGGACATGTGGGCAGAGGCAGTATCTAGACAAAGACATTGGGTAGGAACTTGGGGACACATCCAGGAAGCATGGCCTTGATGTGTTTGATCCCTTATCTCCTAGACTGGAGGGCTTGGTCAAGCATCCTCTTCCCCAGGAGAGAGCAAATACCTTGCAGTATTAGCTTGCAGCTAATGGAGGATCCCTGGGGCTCCAGCACCAACCAGAGCCCCAAACAGAGTCCACTCTAAGGAGGAGATGGGAAATAAAGCAGTTTCTCAGATGTTAGTAATCTGGTCAAATGGCACACAGAGCACCATTACTGCATGTTTAGAAAATGAACAGACAATCACAAATGTCATTAGGGGAGACCCTGATGCAAACTCAGGATGGAAATAATTTGGAGGAGAGTGTAAGGACCACACATGTTTTATACTACAGAGTTTTGTCTCTCTGCGATGCTTATCTTCCTACTTTCCTGAGAAATATAATCTGAGCATCCTCTTTGGATACTAGAGCTTTCCACAAATGGGCCACCTGGTCTTTCTGGTGTGTTCTCCCACTTGGGCTGCCTTGCACGAACTCCTTCCAGTACAACCGATCCCATCACCCGGGTGCTTCTTAAAGCTCACCTTCTTCCCAGTGGATTCAGGTCTTCCCCTTAAACTATGTCTTTTTGTTTTTACACTCCTATTTGTACCCTTCACATGCTCAGCTGCCCCTACCCTTCACTACACTCACCATTCTCTGCCTAGCATTGCACCCGTTCGTTCTTCACCTTTTCTTTCACACTGTGAGCTCTCTGAAGTTTAGTTTACAATTCCGGTGCCTTTTAATCCACCTAGCACAGTGCTGGGCACATAGGGAACCCCAAAAATATTTGATGACTTATTGGGAAGATAGCATTCTTCATAAACAAGTAACACCTTGTTGCTTGTATCTGTGGCTAAGTGAACACTTATGGGGAGTCAGAAGTTTTCATGCTTGCCAAGGTGCAAGCATTAGCAGGTGACACCTGGCTTCGGCTCCCACCTCCAAATACTCCCCTTCCCACCCTGCACATGAGGCTGGACTCATTACTAGACCCTACATAGCATGTAGCAGCTGTATAATCCTGCTGTGGTGATGCTGCATTTGCTGTTTATCTCTTGACGCTACACCCCATGCCTAACCACTCCCCTTCTGCTCCTGAGAAATAAGCTCACAGCCCAGGGTGATCTCGCAGAGGATGGGGCATCCTCCTCAGTGTCACTCCCTTCTCAGTCCCACCTTCTCTGCATTTGTGCTTAGTACTCTCGCTTCTGTGGTCCCATTGGGGTGGCAGATTCACAGATTACTGCCATCTGCACAGGGTCAGATGAGTGACGAGGCTGTTCAGACAGGATGAGCTCACTTCCAGACCAAAGTCAGGGGGTCCTCAGGGATTCAGGAAGTGGCACTGGAACTGAGCCTTGAGGATGGGCAGGGTTTGGACTGGCCTAGGGGAAAGCCACAGGAGCAACAGGGCAAAGAGTGTGGAGAAAAGTGAATTCACACAGCGGCTGGGAAGGAGGAATATAGGAGATGAGGCAGAAAGGCAGATGGCCCAGGACGGGGAATTATCTACAACGACATAGTATTTATATGTGAAGTCTTTCTGAGTGTCTGTGGGTGCCCACCTTTCTAAGTGTCTGTGCTGGGCTACAGACAACCAGATTGGCTCATGCCTGTGCCACTCTTGGAAATACCCAAATCCTCAGACATGAGGCGAATTCACTCTTTTACAGCCGAACGGGAGTAGGGGGAGGGCGTCCTCATGGGTCCACACTCATGTGGGGTCTAAGGATGGTCTCTCCTAAGTGCCTTATCTGCTTTGGGAGTGTGACAGTCACTAGGCAAGATCAATCAAGTGGGCAAGGCCCCAGGTGCTTCAGAGAGAAGGCTCGTCGAGAGAACAGGCAAAAATAAGAGAGGAAGCCACACGATGGGGATGCTTACTCGTAGACCCCAGGCCTAAACGCGGGAACACTGACATGTCTTCTGAAGGCATGAGCTGCTCCTGGCCATAATCCTAGTGCAGAAAAGTGGGACCCTGAGAGAGGCACCGTTGAGGACATTTTTGAGGTACCAGACGAGTGTGTCAAATCCAGCTGCCCCAGGCAATTTCCAAACGCCTTTTCCTTAGGAAGCTCAGGAGTGCAGAGTCTCGGACCTCAAGCCCAATGGGTGATGGGGCTGAGAAGAAATGCAAACTCAGACACCTCTTGGGGAAGAGAAGGAGAATGAGGAGCACAGGGAAGGATGACGGAGGGCACAGAATAGCAGTTGTCACTGGGGTGACGACTTCAGCTCTGTGGATGGTGCTTCCATGGGGGCAAAACTGAGAATTAGAGGATACTGGCACCCTAACACCCCAGGGCTATTCTGAAAGCATGGGAACTGCCTGCACCGTGATCGCCTGGTCTTTCCTGAGCACCTCTCGTGTGCGGGGCCTGATGCTGGGTCCCAGCACAGCAGAAAGCTGGCCGTACTCAGGCTCACAGAAACCTCATTTTGGCCTTTTTGGAACATGTGGGGGAATGCTTTGTTTGGAAAGAGTATTCTGAAGATATGCATAAACTTTTTGTAACTAATAGAGCAGTGCACTGTCAAGAGGGGGAAAATGACATACACGTCCCCTTCTGCGGGTGATCCATGTGAGGAAACGACTCTTAACAGAAACAATGGCCTACATCATTTTTGGCATGCACACTCAACTCATTCTGAATTGGGCTACACACAGACTGCAAAGATGGTTGTATGTATATATACATATGCTGTATCACGTAAATAGAGATTTAGATTTCTAAGCAGCAGCACAGAAATTACAACAACGTATATTATCTCATTTAACGCTCATAATCATCTCATGTGGTGGGTGCTATTATTTTCATTTTACGAAAGAGGAAACCAAGATATGGAAGGATGAAGCAACTTGGCCAAGGTCACTTAGCAGATAGGTGGCTGAGGCAGGACTTGAACCCAAAGCTGCTCTAAGGTCTTAGTTTTTATGTTCTATTGGAGGGATGTAAACACAGGAAGAAGAGTTTCTTGCCAGAGACACTGATAGGGAATTGCTGCCTCAGGCCTGGGGTGGATAAGGTTCCCTCCATCTCTACAAGTCTACGGTCTGGCATCTATGGTTTTCAGGCAAACACTAAAACATATGCCAAGTTGGGCCACAGCCTCCACATCTCTAAGTAATTCAAAGAATGTGATTCTGGGGAGGCAGAGAAACAAGTGCAAAGGCAAGGCAAGGCTAGGTGAAGTCTGTTTATACATTCTTAAGTCTCTGTTCTCTTTGCAATTGTTCTTGCTGCCCCTTGCTGGCCCCTGGGGACCAAGTAGCTGATCTGTCTTAATGAAGGAATATTAAACAGCCCAATGGAGAAGATGAGGTGGGAAGCCTCAAGTCCATCTACTCCAATCCATGGACCCATGATAAATCTTCCTCATCTTGGGGAGATCCAGAGATGCTCCCATTTTTGGTGGGCTGGAAAGTGCCTACTTTGAATCCTAAGGTTAGTTTATGAATCTTCACCAGCAGGGGAGATTCTGTGGAGCATTTCCTTCTATAGATTGTATTAGGAAAGTCTCTTGTCTTAGAAGCAGACTCTTTGGTTTTTCAAATACAAGACTATATTATACTACTGAATATTCTTTCTTAAACTGTGATTGCTGCCTTCTCCCTCCCCATGGAGTGTGATATACCCCCTTGAAAAGACATGCCACCCTCTTCTGCTGCCCTCACAATTGAGAATCCCTGGTCTTGTGTAATTTGAAGAAGCCAGAGATATGAATTAATTGGGTCATAGTCACAAAGTGGCTTATTCAGCTCATTCATTTCAGTTCTAATGAACAAATATTTATGGAGCAACTACTATGTGCCTCACGTCTTAAAGCTAACAGGTGCAGCTGTATTTTGGGAGGGGCCCTTTAACCAAAGGACTGAATGTTTTCCCTTGCAGAATTTAGGTACCAGTAGGGTACATTCTCTAGTGGGAATCTTCCAGATACCACTAAAGTCTCACACTGTGGACAAATCTGCTCAATCAGTGCAAAAAAGGCCAGTCCTTCATGGGTACCCAGCTTTGAAGATGGCACAAATGAGGATTAGACCTCTCCCTAAAGTCATAACATCTCCCTGCTGCCCCTCTCTTGTCAACACCCTCTTCTCCTTGGATTTGGCCTTATACCCTGCCTGCTGTGTTCTTACTAAATTGGGCAGAAGGGAGCCTCCCCATTTATTCTCCCCCCTCCCCAACCCGGTTTCTTCCCAGCACAAGGTTCCATTCTTCATTAATGCTGTTTTAAAGCCAGCATGGAGCTGTTTTCCAGATGTGGCCATGCGCAGACAGTAATTGTGCTCTGTGATCCCTTCCAGCTGCTCCTGTCGCTTGCCAACAACCCCCTCCCCACCCCCACCCTGCAGCCCCAGGAGTCCATGTTTGGGGGCTGCAAATTAGGGCAAACATTGTAAAATGATCGTGTGCTACACACGGCCTTCCCCACAAGAATTATGGACTTTATAACTGAGCTAATTGGCATTAGGTCTTGCCTGAAAGGTCAACAGAGTGGCAGAGAAACAGGATCTTTGTAAATTGATCGGCTGGCTCCCCCTGCGTCCCCCCAACTCTCTCTCCTGTTTTGAAATATGGCCTACCTGCCTTGCAGAATTGCTGACTCTTGTAAATTACTGCTTTGACTGTGCGGGACTGTGACACATTGTTTCACGTCACGTGGAAGGTGGTGGGGATGTTGAAGGGACATATAATTATACCCTGCAAATTCTTCCACCATGCCACAAGCTTCAGCATTCACACACCTCGGTGAAGCACGCAACGCATTGAAATGCTCCTGACCTTCAAATCAAGCCTGATTTATCCAAAGGTAGCATACAGGCTCATGATTATTTATTTATTTATTTATTTATTTATTGCTCCAAATACATGAGTTCCTTTGGGATGATCTTGCCTTTCTTAAATGAGAACATTTGTATAATGTTGTTCCCCCTCCCCTCTCCCCATTCCATACATTCTTATTGAGCATAGTAGTGGCAGGGTTCCAGACTGACCTTAGGAGGGGAACAAAAGTTGTCTTTCTGGAATCTGAGATGTTACATTTTTGTCTATACTTTGTGCCAATCTTTCTGCTCAGGGTGAACCGAAGCCTTATGTAGTTTCAAAATGTCTGTCCTCCCCATCTGGTGCTCACTGTTTGGGGTTAAGCATTGGAAGTCCTTGTTCAAACATGTATGGTGTCTGGGAGAAATAATGCATCAAATTTGTGGTTTTTACTCCTTTCCTTCTTCTTTTTCTTCATCAGGGACCCTTGAGAATCTAATGAAAGCTGACCTCATATTGTACACACTCACACATGTTTTGCCTACAACTTAGGGCTGTTCTTGGATCTTACAAATCCCTGCTATAGATCAACTCCAAGTTATGAATCCCTGCTTAGTTATCATCCTTGCCTACTGACACTCTAGCTCACGTGGACTTGTTATTATTAGCCTCCTTCTAGCAGGGAGACCTAAGGGAACAGGTCCCAGGCTGGCCAAGGTAATGGGAAAAGTGAGAGAAGCAAAATTTCAGTGGTCTGCTTTTCGGCCACAATGCAAGGAGAGGTCCGAGAATGATCTACTCATTAAACATTCAGTCTGCAGACCTAATAAACAATTTAACATTCACATATCCACGTGCAACTCTTTTCCAAGTGTATGTAAATACTGTCGAGATGTGAACATTAAGTGTTGGCCTAATCAACAGATACAAAAATGGTAACTGTTGTGCTGGGAGGGTATTTAATGCAAAAAAGGGATCTGAGGTGGGAAGTTAGGGATCGTTTGGTCTATTCTATCAGTGATGAAGGTCACCATCCCCTCTTAACTTGATTGCTACTATAGCCTGAGTATGTTTCTTCCTCACACCCCACCCCTAACACTTTGGTCAGGGTGGTTTTTCCCAGATGCCAGGTCTCCTAAGCCTAAACCCTCCCATGACTGCCATCCCACTCTGGGTCCAAGCTAAACCCTTGCCATGGCCTCCTGCTCTGCCCTCATCTGCTATTACTCTCCCCTTTTGCTCGTATCACCCCATCCCCTGATGCTCCTCAAACATCTGGTCAAGCTACCACTTCACATCTTTTCCCCTTGTTGTTTCTCTCTGCCTACAATGCACCTGTCCCAGGTGTTCTGATGGTTGATCGCCTCCCCCTTCTGGGTCGCTGCTCATGTTTCGCCCTTGCTCCTCACCTCATCACAGCCACCACCTGCCCCACTACTCTTGATCCTTCTTCCTTGCTTTATTTTCCTCTACAGCCTCCAATACCACCTAGCTTCATATTTACTTTTGTCTGTGTCTTCCCACCAGAATATCAGGTCCTTTAGAACAGAACCTTTGTTTGGGTTTACTGCTAAATCCAACAGCAATAGATATTTTCCTATCAGTGAGCTCCAGGCCCTCGGACCCCATCTGCTACAGCTCTGTGCTTTGAGCATTGCACTGCAGCTTCTCCTTAAGAGTTTTTCACAAGTTCAGAGCAGTCCTGGGTATTGGGGAGTTGAAATTATTTTTACCCATGTGCAGCTGAAATAGCCATCTGCCATCACACCGCCCAATTCCCCACTGTGTTTAAAATCCATCTGGAGTTCTTTTTTTTTTTTTTTTAATTATCCATATTAAAAAAAAATCAGTTGTCTTAGTGTAAAAGAAGGTGCCTTGTATTCATATCTTTTCTGCCTGTGGCTGAACCTGTCCTAGGACAGAGGGGTAGATTTAGGGCTACTCATTGCTTGTTTCAAGCTATATGGATTAATTATTGCTTCTAGGCGCATGGTTGTTCCTTGTTCTAGGGATGTTTATCTTCCTCTACCTAAATGTAATTCAAAGTTCAGCTCATATTACCTCCTCCACAAAACCTTCCTGATTACTCTAGCCTTTCCTTCTCTGACATCATCATGGTGGAAATGGGTAGCTCCTTAGAACACAGTCCTTACTTTTCTTCTGTTTTCCTCAGCTGTGTTGGCCTTGTACTCCTCAGCTCTGTGACAACTGAGACTATACTTCATGTTGATCTTGCAACTGCCACAGAACCCAGTCCAGCGGCGCCCTTATAAAGTTTTGGGATGCCTTTGAACTCCTCCTTTTCCTTCAAGGCTCCTCAGATCCTTTTAGAACAGCTCAGATTTTTACCACGCTTGGACTCGTAGAGTGTCAACTAAATAATCCGAATTCAATATAGTGCACATGTTCCTCCGGCTTTGCCAAAGCACTCTGTGAGCTCTGGATTGTGGGGATAGTATCTCACATCCCATTGCCTACATAATGACCAGCCCAAGGCGATGCTTGTGAATAATTCTGATTTAAATTAAGATGGCAATGATGATGGAAACATTCAATTAATACACATACATTAGGATCCTAATAAGTGCAGACCTGTTGGCCGTTGTTAGGGATTGAGCAATGAATAAATTATCGTTCCTACCTTCAAAGAGTTCACAGTCTAGTAGAGGAGAGAAGATGGTGGGCTGGGGAGGGATACCTGGGCACCTCCATGTGATTTCAACAGGAGAAAGCAATGAACTCATTATGGGGTTTAAAAACCTTTGACATTTGAACTTGAAGTTTTAGGAAGAGGATGCACAAAGGCATGGAAATGGGAAGAGTCTGGTGGATTCTGGGAGAAGCTGTGGTTCTGAGTGGCTGGGGTGGAGGAGGCATAGGTGGTGCTGAGAGGTCAGCCTGGGAAGGTAGGAGAGTTGGGCAGGGGACCCCATCCCGCTCTGGTAGACATGCCCATCCCTGCTCTCCCTGGTCATTTATTCCAATCGTGATGCATGCTCTTATTTAAACTCTTTGGTAACACGTTCTGTGGGTTTGTCCTCCTCTATGTGAAGTGGGACCTCCTTTGATTCACCTTAAACTGCGGTTTGGGGTTCTGTGGGGGTGATGTCCCTCAAGTTCCCCCATTCCTTTTAGTCCAGTGACATGTCCTTCATAAAAAACAAGACACATACAGACAAGCATTGGGAAACTAGGTATCTGGAGATAGATCCATCTATTATCTTCATGACTTTGGACAATTTCTTTAACTCCTCTGAGCCTCAGTCTTTTCACCCGAAGAGCAGAAAATAACACCAGGCCCACCTACTTCATTGCTCAACTATAATATAATAATTGGTGTAAAAGAGCCTTGAAACACGTAATACTCTGCACAAATGCAAGGACTTATTTCCCTGATGGAAGGAGACAGCCGCTCCTTCCTCCCTAGAAGACTCCCTTGCCAGGCGGTACAAACGTCAGTGGGGTCCCTTGGTCTCCCATGGCAACTCGCCTCATCAACCCACTGGTGTTTTTGCCTCTACAGAAGGCGGCACTTGCTCATTAGGCAGAACAAATTACCCACGTTCCATTGGGGTATAGATGGAAAGCTGTGAGGTAGAATAGATTTCTTCCCCTCTGCTTCCCTCCCTCTCCCTTTTCATGTTCACAAGTGTCTCTGGAACAAGCTGTCTCCTGTCTGGGGAAGGCAGAACCCAGGCCACACAGAGGTGGTGTGCAAGATTTGAGAAGGCAGCTGTTCCGGCCCTCTTCCCTAGTGTGTTCCACAGCTTGGCTGGCCCCGGCCCTGCTATGCTTGCAGCACATCTGAACATCGGCTGTTCACATAAATTGTAAGCCCAATACACCACAGCCCTTTGATTGGGGCACCCGAGGTTACTGGCTCCACATACCAACTGGGGGCAGGGCATCAAGGGGCAGGAAGGAAGCCAAGTTCCTATTTCTTTACCTGCTCCCATCTAGTGCATGGTGAAGGAGCCCCTTGTGGCCACATTTTCATCCCCTGGTCCGTTTTACTTCTATTCAGGCAGCAACACATATCCCAAATCCTGAATGGGAAGCAGGGGAAATAGTGCAGGGAGACAGATGAGAGACAGGCAGTATGGTGGGACTGATCAAGAGTGCCACTCTCCACTCTCTGGGGTTCCTTCTCACTTTCTTTTAGGCCCATAGGACCTTTACAATACCCACTACAGATGCCCCAGCACCCTCTGCCCCAGGCTACAACAGAGGCAGAGGTGACTTCAGGCCAAGAAAAGTAAAAGCATTGCCCAGTGCTTTCAGAGATTCAATTTGATTTGGTTTGCTTCGATGTGACTCGATCTAATTCAACTCAGTTCCCACATATTCAGCACTATTTGTGTGTCAGAAAGTCTTCTCAGTCTTGGGGATTCTCAAATGAAGCTTAGTCAACCCAGAAATAATTTTGAAAGCCTTAAAAGTTTGACTAACCTGACTCAGCAACTCTTTTTCTAGGAGCTTATACTAAGAAGATAAACTTGAATGTATGGGAATATTAGCTATGAAGATGTTCCTCTTTGTTTAAAAAGCAACACAAATGTCTCAGGGATAGGAGACAGACATTGGATGTATTTAATACAGGCCTTACAAGCTCTAGTGACACAGGCAGGTTGAAACCAGTTAGGCAGGAGTAAAACTGGTTAGTGCGGTATCTTCAGATGCACAAGGAACATGCCAAAGGTTCTCAAACTTTGTGTCAGTAATATTTTTATGGCACCCATAAACCAAAATAGGTGACACATGGTTAGGTTTATTAAGTATGTAGGTCCAAATAAACTGATAAGTATTTATTTCCTAACAATTTAGTAGCTGTTTGAAAAAATATTACACATAAATTGAAAGAAAAATGTTATTTATACTTTGGTCTTAAATAATCACAATTATTTACTAATGGAATAGGTGCACCTATTGGCCATTGTACAATCAGGCAAACCTTGGAATCAGATTGGACATATCCACCCTCAATTCCTGTTCTATAATGATTTTTGTATGGCACTCTCTCTTTAATACAGCAACCAATGAAAACCCCGTTTTGCAAAGATAAGATGATATCATATATATGTAGCACAATATAATCTCTGAACTCCCTCAGGCTCGTAGTTTGTGAAGTATCCGACAGTATTGAGTACAATGGTACGCCCTTTCAGAGTTAAAGATATCTTGTACTGCCCTTGTGGGTTCACTGTGGCATCCTGGTGTTCCTTGGAACAAAGTTTGGGAACTGCAGAAATATGTTCACTTCCATTTTGTTGAAAGAAACTGCCTTCTTTATTTTCCCTTTTGTTTTAGCTTTTGATAGACATATGAACACAGGAAATATTTTACTTCTGTCTTGACTGTAGAAAAGAAAATAAGCATAAGGGTTTTATCAATAGCATCTGACCCTTCACTTTAGTTTCAGGGAGGCCATTGGGCATGGTGGGGACTGGGGGACTGAGGCAAAGAGAGAACACGAGCTCCATCTAAAGAAATCAGCTTCTACTCAGCTTTTCCCATGCAGCTTGATAGGAATGTGGTTATTACCATGTTTTAGAGAAAAGCAGAAATTATGGACTTTTAGGTGAAGTCTCCCAATATTCAGATACTGGCAACTAATTCTAACATATTCTTTATAAATACTGGGTAGCTCAATACTATGCCACACAGAAAAGACATGTCTTTGGGTGGTGGTATTTCACTTGTGAGGCACTGGGTTTGTGACACATATGTTATTATGTCATATTAAAAGTGACATTATTGATAAACATATAATCACACTGATGCATGTTCATGGAAAGTAGAAAAAGGTAACAAAAATCATTTTATAAGGGCTATTTATGGATAGTAAGATGAATAAAAGGATATATAACCAAATGGATAAACTAGTTTTTGCAGGGAAGGGAACCATAGAAGGTTAAATTTTTTTCTTTTTGCTCTTCTGTATTTTCTAAGTTATTTTTACAATAATCATATATTGCATCCAAAATTTTGTTTTCTTTGTGTTCATTTTAAAAAAGCTTAGCGCAATTACCATGAATAAGACATTATTAGGCACAAACACAAATACAAATCAAAGTTGGTGAGTAATACAGAAGCTTATTAGTGAATGGGAGAGAGATGTCACATTTACTAGTGATACATTAGTCGACCAAACAAGTGGGAGAGTTACATTATATCTAAGTTGTTGAAGGGGTTTAGGATAGGAAGGCAACTGGAGGGTGGTATGGCCATGGAGGGCAGCTATATGTGGGGTCTCTGAAACCACCCTCAGGTCAGTGGTTCGGGACTCAGCTTATGGCTGCCTTTACAGCTAGGATTTACTAAAGTGGAAGGATACAGAGCATAAACAGCAAAGGGAAAAGGCACATGGGGTGAAGTCCAGAGGGAATCAGCCACAATCTTCCAAGAGTCTTCTCCCAGTGGAGTCACATAGGACAAGCTTAATTCCTACAGCACTGAATTGTGACGACACATGGGAAGCACTGTCTACCAGGGAAGCTTATCAGACATGTAGTGCTCAGGGTTTTACTGGGGCTGGTCACACAGACACCCTCTACCTAGCACGTACCAAAATTTTAGACTCCCAGAGGAAAGCAGGTTTCACCATAAAGCATGTAGTTTATATAGTGTAGGCACAGTGAGCCATGCTTGCCTATTACAGAATGGTTAGAACTTCCCTAAAATCCAAGTTCCTAATGCCAGTCAAAGACTACCCTTGCATGCAGCGTGCTTTTCTAAGGATAGCAACCTCAGGCCTGCTGTGTCATCTCTCCTCTGCACAGAAGTCTTCACGGAGGGAGATGAGATTTGAGCAGGGCCATGATTTAGGGAGGTGGAGAGAAAAAGGGAAAGTGTTCCAGGTGTGACCGGTACTCACAAAACTAAACCTCTTTTCAGAGATCAGAGAATCCTAAAATTGGAAAGGGTCATAGAAGTCATTTAGACTAGGGGTACCTGGGTGGCTTAGTCAGTTAAGCATCTGACTTCAGCTCAGGTCATGATCTCACGGTTCGTGGGTTCAAGACCTATGTCAGGCTCTGTGCTGACAACTCGGAGCCTGGAGCCTGCTTCATATTCTGTGCCTCCTTCTCTTTCTGCCCCTCCCTCACTCGTGCTCTGTTGGTCTCTCAAAAATAAACATTAAAAATTATTTTATTTTATTTATTTTTATTTATTTATTTATTTATTTATTTATTTATTTCTAGGAGAGAGAGAGAGAGAGAGAGAGAGAGAGACAGCATGAGCAGGAGGGTCAGAGAGAGGAGTCACAGACTGAAACAGGCTCAGGCTCTGAGCTGGCAGTCAGCACAGAGCCCAATGCGGGCTCGAACCCACGAACCGCGAGATCATGACCCAAGCGAAAGTCGGACGCTTAACCAACTAAGCCACCCGGGTGCCCCTAAAAATTTTTTTAAAAAGTCATGTAGTCTAGTACCTCCAGAGGGCAAGCATATACCACCAGCAGTGTGCAAGATGATTTTAGGCCATCCATGGATGAATACTGAATATTTTTAATTTGTACATATTAATGTTCATATATTTATTTTGATGTGCAATTACAGGCATACCTCATTTTATTGTGCTTTGCTTTGTTGTGCTTTTCAGATATTCTCAGTGTTTTTTATGAATTGGAGATTTGTGGCAACCCTGTGTTAAGCATGTCTAACAGTGCCAATTTCCCAACTGCATTTTCTCACTCTGTGTCTCTGTGTCACATTTTGGTAATTCTCACAATATTTGAAATTATTACTGCATTATTCGTTATTATACTTGTTATGCTATAATCACATGGATACATGATCTATTAAGTAAAAACAGGTAACAAAGATCATGATACCATTTTTATAAAAGCTATTTATGGATATTTATGACACTTGTTATGGGGATCTGTGATCAGTGACTACAACTCTCAGAAAGTTTGGATGAAGGTTAGCATTTTTTGGCAATGAAATATTTTCCAATTAAAGTATGTACATTTTTTATACATAATGCTATTGTACATTTAATAGACTATAGTATAGTGTAAACATAACTTTCATATCCACTGGGAAACCAAAACATTTATTTGACTTACTACATTGTGATATTTGCTTTATTGCAGTGGTCAGGAATGAAACCCACAGTATCTCTGAGGTATACCTATACATATATGGTGTAAAATTAATAATAATACTTTATAATGTATTAGACATTATGTATATATGTGTATATGTCTACATATCAATCTATTATCTCTATGAAAACCTGATACCAGGGCACCTGGGTGGCTTAGTCTGTTGAGTGTCCGACTTTCGCTTGGGTCATGATCTTGAAGTTCGTGGGTTCGAGCCCGGCGTTGGGCTCTGTGCTGACTGCCAGCTCAGAGCCTGGAGCCTGTTTCAGAGTCTGTGTCTCCCTCTCTCTCTGACCCTTCCCTGCTCACGCTGTCTCTCTCTCTCTCTCCTAGAAATAAATAAAACATTAAAAAAAAAAAACCCTGATACTACAGGTACTATCTAGGATAAGGCTAATTTTTTTAAAAAAGTGTTAATTTAAAGACATATATTAAATAATGTTAAGTAATTAACAAATATAGAATGATTAAATATTAAAAAACCCTTAAATAATATCAAATATTAAATAAACAACAGCCTCGGGGGCTAAGGCCACATCCAACCCCTGAGGACAGTACACTGAGCAAATGGCTGATGCTCATCAGCCCAGATTCCCTCCCACCATAAAAATCTCACTATCACGTTTTTACTCCAGTTACGCACTGTCATATGTTAACTCTATAAAGGAAGAGCTTTGACCTAAACCTCTAGGGTACCTTCCAGATCTACCAGACAATACTTCCCTGATTCTGAGACCTCATAATGTAAGTCAGCAGGAAAATGGAATCCAATTTTTACTTACTATTTTATGAATTTTTTTTTCTTGTATAACATAAGACACTTCTTTATGGATACTATCATTGTTTATCCATTGCAGGAAGTTCATTGAAAAGAGGAAATGCACAAATCACCCAGAAGCTTCCTGTTGCACATTACTTTCTGCATCTTAAATCCAACTTCATCTCTTCGTTCTTTCATCAAATTCCACTCTAATACCTTTTATGTTTGAGACACTAGCATCGCTGAATTGGCCTGACTCTGTTTCCCTTGCCCATCCTTCAGGAAAGGCAGTCCTTGGTGACAATATTTTGGCCCTGACCATCAACTCTGGGTTCCAGTGGGACTTCCAAAACCACTCACTGCAGTTCTCAGCCATTCCCTCTGAGATTTCTGAGCCCAAAGAGGTAAGGAAGTTATTATTAGGCAGACGAATATACTTTTGTGATAGTCCTGGAGGCTAGTCAGACAAGTGAGCTGAAAACGTAAGCGAGGCTTTTTGATTGTTGATGCCTGGGGGACCCAAAAGCAAAAGCCCCTTTTCTCTTTCATCTAACAAGCCCCTAGGATAGATGCACCTTATAATGTCTGTCAAGAAGTTAGCCTGCTGTCAGGAAGAGGTCTCTGCCTTTCAACATTATTAATTCACTTAACAAAAAAGTACCTATTTTGTATAAGACCCTGTTCTAAGCACTGGGGAAACAGCAGTGAGTGTGGTGCCCTTGATTCCTGTCCATATGGAGATTACATTTCAAGAAGCCTTAGCCATAGGCAAAGCAGACAGCCCGATGACTTCACACAGTCCCATCTGCCTCGGTGCCCTCTCCCAATTCTCTTTCATATTTGAAAAGCTAGATCTTATTTTATTGGTAAGCCTTGGATGTCTAATGGCCACTAGACAGTGTTAGATCAAGCTCTTAAGTCAGTCACTCTCTTAGGTCTAGAATTATATACCTCTATCTACTTACATATGAACCAACATTTAAGGCTCAAATAAAGTTAAACCTCTTCTGTGAACCATTCTGTATTAGAAACTCTGATAAAACCTGTCCTTCCTCAGCTCACCCATGCAGGTCTGTTCCATTCCTCACCTGAGCAGTTAAGCTGGTGCCTGTAAGCCTGTCCCTTACAGATAGGTGACTGGACTATGGTGGGCACCTGATCCAGGGGCAGCCTATCTATCTCTAGGTTGGCCAGGTACCTCTGAGCAGGTCTTGGTTTGAGAGATTTGCTTAACAGGACATTGTGACTTCAGTGGGCCAGCCTGGTCTCTGAACTGGGCTTACAGGGTTGTTAATAGAGGAAGCAGATAAGAAGAAGGGACACACACACATACAACCGCATCATGGGAGAGGCAGAATTCAGGCAAGAAGACCGTAGACTCCTGCTGTCAAGGGGCACTGCCAGAATGGCCTTGGATCTCAATGGTTAATTCCCATTTATATTACTGTCCTGTGAGGAGGTCTCACTGTGCTTTATGCATTCTGAGCTCCTGTCCCTTCTAAACCAAAGGACTGAGGTGAGATGTTTCTCCTTCTCCTCCAGCCCCATCTCTTCCCTCTTTCATCTTTCTGAACAGGCTTCCTCTCTTGTCTCTTTGGACTAGAACCTAACAGAATTCCTGATTCTTAGCTTCTCAATCCCAATAACTTGTGAAGTTTTTGCCAAGTGCTCAGTCCTATGCCAGGTGCCAAAAGGGAAAAGAAGGGAAGTAAGATGTCCAGTCCCAGTCCGAAGGGAGCCTCTACTCGTGTAAGACAGAGAAGGCCTGTGAGCACCATCAAGCTTGGTAACTCACCGAGCCAGGGTCTGACTACCCCTGAATGCAGTGTATTTGGGTGTCTGTTAAGTCAGAGGAGGCCTCTGGGCATTGGGGGAGGTGAGAAAATGTAGCCGGAAGGAAAGCACTGGGGAGATCAGTTGCAGAGACCAGCATAAGCAAATGTCTGAGGAAAGGAACAAAGCTGGCTGAGGGGACCAGGAGGAGGGTCCAAATGGGGAGAGGAGAAGGGGGCTGGAGAAGGCTTCACCCTGCAGTCCTTACCTTGCCATTAAATCTGGGGAGGCAAAATGGGTGAGCCGGCCAACCTGCCCTCTCAATCACCTCATCAGGCATGAATTACCCGGGATTAAAAAAAAGAAGAAGAAGAAGGAAAGGCCTCATTATGTGGTTGGAAATCCTCATACCAGAGATAAAATTTTATGAGTTGCCTATTGCTCAGCACCCCATATTTTTGACATTCCCTGTTTCACATACAGTATTTTAAATACACGAGACACAGACATTACTGTTTTTTTATTTTTTATTTTTTTACCCTTTCATTTTTTTTTCTTTCTGTCATGGCTTAGTGGGTAGCTCTGAAGTTTTTAATACTGAAGGGCCCATTTCATGTTATTTATGACCCTGCTTGCGTGAAAGCTGAGACCTATAAATCGTCAACACAGGCCGTCTAATTCCAGCAACGGCAGGGCTTCGTCACATGTAATTAAAAGATCCCAAAGCCATTGGAATGTAATGGATTTGGAAATGACACCATGGGGGCGCGGGGAGCAGGCCCAGGAAGAGGCAGCCGTATTTCAAAGGCTCTCCCGCGTGGTCTGGGATCGATGGGGCTGCCTGGCTAGCCTCCAGCAGGGCTGGCTGCAGTAGGGATAGAGGCACGGTCTGGATTTGATCTCACCCTCAGCTTGGAGACCTCTGAGGTTCCACCTGCGCGGAGGCGCACCTGGCCCTTGGCTTCACAGACTCCTTCGGCCTGGTCTGCCGAGGTGCCACCTCTGGTGCCAGAGAGCATCCTGGCAGGAGGGTTTCTAGAAGCAGAGACATAACCCCGCTTCACAGACAGAGAGCCAGCCTAGGATGGGTGGGAGGGTCTCGGTTCCACCTTCCCCACAAGTACAACTGTCTTCTCATTCCCGGTCCCCAACTATCTTCCTGAAGCTTTCTACAGCTGTTCTACACAGGGTCACCCGTGCACAGCTCCAAGTTCTGCAGTGAAGTTTCCTTGACTCTCTACGTCCACCTAGAGTCCCCTGCCTCTTCCTGTGAGCCCCTGGGGCACCTCGTCTGCCCAGCTGTGGGCTACTATGGGGCTAGGAGTGGGTGTTCATTTGTCTGGCTGCTTCATCATCCCTGATAGCTCCTCAGCAGCCAGGGCTGCATTTAAGTTGTCTTAAAGTTGTTATCCCAGTGGCTTTAATACCAAGCCTGCTGCATGGTAGGTGGTCACAGGGATGGGGCAAGAAGGAAGACAGGGAAGAGAAGAAAGGACAAAAAGAAAGGAAAAAGGAAGGAAGCAGAGAGGGATCTTTGGTGATCTCTGTCTCCTGGCTTTGAAAATAAGCTAATCAGACTCCAAGACGCCCCCAATGGCCTCCACCTCCTGCTAGCACATCCCTGTGTCCGTCCCCGCCCAGTGCACCAGGTTAGTGTTTGTGACTAATGGCATGCGGCCTATGTGTGGTATGTCACTTAGGAGATTAGGTTATAAAAAAACACTGCAGTCTCTTCTTTTTCCCTCTCCTCTCTCTTGAAGGAGATGCTGTGCGAGCATGCTGTGCGAGCAGCTCTACAGGTAGGCCCGTGTGTCTGGGAACTGAGGCTTCTGGCTGACAGCCTGACTGCAATCCCACGAAACCACTCTCAGAGTCCTGACCTCAGAAGTCATGTGACTAAATGAAGGTTCTTTCAGGTTGCTAAGTTCTGGAATAATGTACTGCACAGTTATAGATAAACACATACAAACACCATCTGTATGCTGATGACACCACATTTTTGTTTCCTACTCAGACCTCTCTGCTCAACTGCAGAACTGTATGCTGAACTGCCTCCTTTACCTCTCTGCCCTACATTCCAGACTGAACTGATCATTCTCTTAACCTGCTTCCTCCTCAGTCTTTCCACATCAGTTGGTGGCAACTCCTACCTGGAGGCTAGCTACAGCCTCGTCTCTGCTACCTGCCTCCCTCCTCAGCCACTGCAGTCTGTCTCCTCTCCAGCAGCTAGAGATCCCCATCAAAAGTTAAGTCAGACTATGACACTCTAAACCAAAATTTGCCCCCTAACTCCTTGAATTCCCAGGCCTCATTACATTTCTCTTCCCACCATCACTTTTTTATACAACACAGAGCAAGAATATTATATGATTAATTTATGATGCTTACTGCTTATTGCCTATCTCTGCTGGTAATGTAAGCTCCATGAGAGCAGGAACTTTTGTTGTTGTTTTTTTTTTTGTTTTTTTATTGTGGCATTTCTAGCACCTAGAATAGAAGACCCAGAACTATAAGCCTGGGACTTAGTGGTAGGCAGTAAATATTTATTGAAGGATGTAAGATGGGGGGAAAGGTGGTGGTGGGGGGTGGGGAAGAATGGTGAAGGAGGGAGGAAGGACAGCTCTGTGAGAACAGTCTGTTGTGATCTGAATTGTTCCTCTCCTTGAAAGATGTTTCAAGGTGGGAGAGGCTGTCTTACCCCAACACCCCGTGACAGGCCTTGCTGAGACCAGGGGTCAGGGAATGTGTGTGAACGATCTGCTTGGGCTGCCCAGGAATCCCTCAGTTTTGCTGCCCTTCCCATCCAGCAAACCTGGATATTTTCACTTCTCTGGTGTTTTGCTGCTTTTTACAACCAGACTCTGTGCTTTTCTCACTTTGTCATGGGTTGACTTGTGTCCCTCTAAAAGGAGTTGAAGTCTCAACCCCTCAGTATCTTAGAATGTGACCTTATCTGGAAATAGGATTGTGGCAGATATAATTAACTAAGTTAAGATGCAGTTATACTGGAAAAGTATGACTTTAACCTATTATGATTAATTGTCCTCTTGAGAAGAAGAAGAGACACACAGGAAAAATGACATGTGAAGACAAAGGCAGAAATTGAAGCAATGTATCTACATGTCTATGAATGCCAAGGATTGCTGGCCATCACCAAAATCTAGGAGAGTGGCACGAAATGGATTCTCTCTCAGAGTCCCAGAAGGAACTGACTATGCCAACACCTTGATTTCAGATGCTCAGTTTCTAAAATGTTTAGAGAATAATTTTCTGTTCTTTGAAGTTACCTAGCTTGTAGTCATTTGTTATAGCAGCCCTCCAATACTTATACATATCTCCATGACTTCTCCAAAACCATCCCAGTTCTGCCTTCTCTCACACAACTTTTATAGGCACCAGAGTTTCTCAGTTAGTTAAGCGTCCGACTTCAGCTTAGGTCATGATCTTGAGGTTTGTGAGTTCAAGTGCTGTACTGGGTTCTGTGCTGACAGGTCAGAGCTTGGAGTCTGGAGCCTGCGTCAGATTCTGTGTTTCCCTTTTTCTCTGCCGCTCCCCTGCTCATGCTCTGTCTCTCTTTCTCAAGAATAAATAAACATAAGGGGAAAAAAAGGAACACACCACCTTTAATTTGTCACAGAGTATTTTTTCTCTCACGTATAATACGATGAATCTCATGGCCTCCAAGAAGCCCTCTTGGATAGCTTGAGAAGGAGGAGGTCAATGCTTTTAGCATTCCAGTATTTAAAGATTAAACTCTAGGATATATGGTTTCTTTCACATTTAATGTGCATTCTACTAGCTTGAGAAAACGTAGACAGTCCATCTTATCTATTTTCTTGACTTGCTCATTCATGGCCATGTTGTCACTCTGATTAAATGTCATCAAATGATAGGAAACAGCTGTGTCTCCTTCATTGCCCATAGTTATAAGTCCAATTGTGGTAAAGAAAAGGCACTCATGCTGTCTGATAAGGACTGTTCGGTGAGTAAGGGGTCTGGTTTACTTATTCCCTTTCTATTTTACAAATGAGGAAACTGAGGCCCAGGCAGGAAAAGTGACCTGGAAAGATGAAGAACCACCAAATGCTTCCATTTTGTCTCCATACAGGATCTCTAACATTGGGGCTTTTGCTCAAAGTCAAACAGTTCGAAATATATGCCCTTGCATATTTATTGCTAACTATAGATCAAGAACTAGGTTCAAATCCCAGCCCCATCACTCTTTGCCTGTACAATCTGGGGCAAGTTATTTAATCTGCACAAGCCTCAGGGTACTCATATGAAAAACGAGGGTGGAAATACCAACCTTGCAGGGTGGGCAGTGGGATGCAATGAGAATGCCACTGAGGAACTAAGCCTGTCGACTGTGGGAACGCAACAAACTTTCATTTCTTAACTTTTATTCCCGTCACATAAACTCCAGACTAGAAAAAGGTAGAAACAAATTACATTTTCAACAAAATCTTGGTCTATTTGTCACATTCAGCTTAAGGTAGAAAAGTTGTCAGAAATAATGGAAGTGCGTAAAATAATCTATCCCAGCCTTGTCACTAATAGCAAGTGTTATATAGTGCTGGCAAGATCCTTCATCAGCAAACAAAGGCCTGATGATGTTCACTAAACTTGACTGAGTATAAAAAGAAAATGAGAACCTGACATTTTGGAAAGATTTCCAAAAACCAGAGCAGAAACAGGAAGAGCTTTCTGGTTGCCTCCTGGTGAAGGATCAGATATCATAGCAGATGCAAAAGTGGGCAAGAATTACTGACACGGAACAGACCTTGGGTCTCATTAACTAGCTAATTCACTTAACCAGAATGCCTCATTTCCTGAGAATTCCAATGAACTGAGATTTCACAATATAGTAATGTTTGGAGGATATATTTTTTCTTCCCATCAATGGCTGCAAAGATGTCCTGTGGTGCAGTGAACAGCCTATCAGCAGGGCTGTGCCACATAATAGCTGTGCCAAGATTCAGGAACCTGCTCTACCATTAACCAACCATGGACTAGCCAGTGTGCCTATCTAATCTCAGGGTCACTCTTCAGCCAATGCAAGGTAGGGCTAATGCTCTCTGAGATTCCTAAATCTATAATTTTATACATTATAAATTTTATACATTATATTGTTGCTCCATTTTTAACCCTTTGTCCAGGTTACATATCCTCCATGAAGGCCCAATTCATCCCCTGCTTGACCTTGAATAGATATCTGTAAAATGTGAGAGTTGGACCAGATAAACTTCAAAGCTCCTTTGACGCTTCACATGCTACTGTTTGTGGCAGTTTGATATCTAAGGAACTTTACAGTTTTTAGGATACAAGCTCACATTTTACAGACACTTGTATCTGGAAGAAAGTGAACTTCTTTACTATTATTAGTTAATTAATTAAAGGATTAGGTTTACAAGGCCTTCATCTCAAGTGTTTATGGTGAAAGAAAATGAAGAAGCTCATAAAGCTGCATCACAAGGTGTTATAGACTGAATGTTTGTGTCTCCCCCAAAATTCCTATTTTGAAATTCTAACCCCTAATGTGATGGTGTTAGGAGGTATGGTCTTTGGGGGGTAATTAGATCATAACGGTGGAGACTTTATGAATGGGATGAGTGCCTTTATAAGAAGAGGCACAAAAGAGATCTTTCTGCCATAGTCTTTCTATAAACCAGAAGAGGTCTTTCATCAAGAACCCAAACACGCTGGCACCCTGATATTGGGCTTCTGGCCTCCAGAACTGTAAGAAATAAATGTTTGTTGGTTAAGCCTCCACCCCCACCCCAGTCTATAGTATTCTGTTACACCACACTGAATTAAGACACATATATGATGGGAAAAATGCTGGGCTTGAGTTTGAGCTCTGATCAGCTGCTAACCAGCTTTGCTATCCTGAGTAAGTCAACTCATCTCTCTGTACTTTTTTCCCCCTATCTATAAATTTGGATTCTTGAACTAGTTAGTCTTTGGGCCTCTTCCAGATCCCTCTTTCTGAGGCTTGCCACAGCACTGTAGAATTATCCCTCTGACATCAACAATCTCTCATAAGGGAATAATTTACAGTGAGGAGGAGTACAGAGTGGAATTTGTAGAAGGAATATATGCAAAGTGAACTTGTAAGGTCTTTTCCAGCTCCAAAGTTGCAGCTTTACTTCCTCAGACTCAAAGTACCTCCCAGAGCAGAGTCACAATTTCACCAAACCTGGATGTGAAGCCCAAAAGTGCATGACAGCTTGAGATCCTAAACAGAAGTGTTTCTTCCTTTTCTACCTTCTTTCTGATTTGAGTTCTTGAGTCTGGAATGGTTGGCTTTATAAAACTGCTGAGACGGACTCAGTCATTAGAAATAGTGGGGCTCAAATGCAACCCCCTGGGTGAGATTAGCTCACCACTCCAGCTTACCAGCTGGGATCATTTGATCTCTCCTGAAAGGAGTCTTTGACCTTGGCCTCTGGACTCTAAACAAAAGGAAGGTGATTTCTAAGGAGACTTCCTGCACCAGAAGCAATGCCATAGTCAAACACATTAATTAACATAGACTTTGAAACTGATCACATAAAATGAACGGAGCCACTACTTTTCAAAGGACATATATGAATCTGAAAATACTCCATGTTCATAGAAACTTCCATGTAGCAGAATACTTGGAGCTCTTTTGGCTGCAGTTGCCTTGAATGCTTTGTCTTACCAAGAATAAACCCAAATGCTATTTCAGCACTACATATATTCAGAGACCAGGCTAGTAGTAACTTAGACCTTGGATCTTATGGGAAAGAACAAAACCCTTCTGAACAACTGAAATAGCTTCCCACACAATTTTTGCAGTAAGTAAGGTCTATGTACCTTCTCTTCTCTTAGGCTGTCATGCAGTATTTTATGGATGCTTACTCAATACACGGTTTCAACACACTTAGTCATAGATAGTTGCCAAGGCTTACAGAAGACTAGATATGGAGAATCAGAACTGAAAGTGGGTTATGAGAGGCACTGGCATTAGGAACAAAATAAGATTGGCAGTGTAGGATGAAAAGGAAAAAACTTTTTAGACTCAAAAACATAGCAATACAAGGATATTTTATAACAGGGTAGGTAGCCTCACATAACTCAGTAACCCATGAGACTTTTTCACTGTTTAATAATGGGTTATGGAGAAGAAGCTATATTCAATTTCAGTATTTCCTTTATGTAACAGTAGGGAGAAATAATCTTGTCAAGGAAATTGCCAACAAAAATTGTCCTTCCCACCCTCATCATGGTTATCATTGATGAGATTCATCTGAGCTCAGGAACTCTGATTTGTACTTCTGTGTCCCCAGTACCTCTCACACTGCCTAGTACACAGTAGGTGCTCAATAAACACTTGATGAATGAAAAGAAAGTAAGTTTTGAAGGGCTGTATTTCTAATTTCTGGAAAATTCACTTATGTACAATATTATCCTTTTTAATGATTCACTGAATAAAAATCTTTGTGGAAACCTACTAACTAGGGAGGCAGGGCCTTCCTTTGTAGGGAATGGTGCTGGATCGGTGACAACCCCTTGCAATAATAAGTGTGAACCAACCTGATGCCTGACTCTGAAGGCTGGACATATCTTGGGATCCTGGCAGTTTTGTGTCTGGTTGGAGAAGTTAAAGGCCTTAGGGGGGTTCATTCCAGACACTCTTTTATTTTAAACGCTCAGAGACAAGACAATCCTCCACCAAAGAGCTTCGGGAGGGGGGGGGCGGGGAGAATCCCACATAGGACTGGTATGCTGAAGAACACACATCAGGTGTTAGTTCACTCCACCTTCCTATACCTTGGGCTCTTTTTTTTAATGTTTTTAAAAAATTTTTTAAAATTTATTTGTGAGAGACAGCGTGAGCAGGAGAGGGTCAGAGAGAGAGAGAGAGATACAGAATCTGAAGCAGGCTCCAGACTCTGAGCTGTCAGCACAGAGCCTGACGAGGGGCTCATACCCATGAACTGTGAGATCATGACCTGAGCTGAAGTCAGATGCTTAACCAATTGAGCGATCCAGGTGCCCCTTTTAAGGTCTCTTGTTAAACCAAAGCTACTTTTCTCTTGCTGGCTGATTAACTACAACTCAACCTTAAGTCTTGGGCCTCAATATGACAAGGCTGAAGATTTCAGAGAGAGAGAGTAATAAGCTAGGGATTGACATAGTTAAACTACTGAAATCAATCTATTCATATTTACTGGTGACTTATATGCCCAGCAAACTATGTCAAGGTCTTTATTAGAAAGGGACAAAGAAATAGAAGACCTAGGCCTTTTCTTATAGAAAACCATCTAAGGGCTAAGATATAACCCAGCATGGGTTCTAGGAGGTATAACTTCTGCCTCTTGGATTCACCCCAACCCCCAAGGTTCCTCACATAGGATGATATACTTAACACCTGTGTAGGTATATAGCCAAATAACTAATGGTAAGTGGATCACAGTGAGATATTTGTTTTTTTTTTAAGAAATCTTTTACTGCACCAGGCTAAACAGCTGTTTTGACTATGTTCATCTTCCCACTGCTGATTTTGTTTCAGTTATATAATGCTGCCTAACAACACAAAAATTTATTATTTCTTGTGATTCTGTGGCTCAAAAATTTAAGCTCTTTTGTGCCCTGATGTGAGCTGGAGTCACTCATTTAACTGTTTGCCAGATAGGAAGGTGCAAGAAGACTTTACTCTTATGTCTGATGCCTTGGTTTTTCCTCGTGTGGTCTCTTTCCTCCAGGAGAGAAAGAGTGACAAGTGATTAGTGGTATCTAATCATTCAGAAGTCTAGCCTAAGGTTCTCTATAGCATGGTGGCTGGCTTCCCCAGAAAGCAGAAAGGTGGAAGCTTCTAGTCTAGGCCTGGCATTGACACAAAGTCATGTTCACCTCAGTTTATTGGTCAAAGAAGCTCAAGAGGCCAGCCTCAGAGGAGGTGAAATAGCCTCCCCTTCTTGATGGAAAAAGCATACAGGGAAAGGCAGAAGAGATAGCAGCTGCCCTTGGATGCTATCTAGCATAGGCTTTTTGTTTGAATCTTTGCTTTCCAATTAATTGAATACATTTTAGGGGCTAGTAACTTGAGTGCCAGGACCAGGCCTAGCTCTTTTGTGTATCTCCAATATTTTCCATGGTTCTGGTTTAGAATGAATCACTCAGGCTTTGATGGGATCAAATGTGGACTGTGTGTGTCTTAACTGGGAGTAGAGGAATGAAGTTACTATTGGCTATATGATTAATTCATTACTGAAGCGATCTGAAACAGAACATAACTGTTTGTGATGTGATTTACACTGTAAATCACTGTATGACCTGGGTGGTAAACACTTCTGGCCAGTGTGGATGCTACAGGTTCTCATCCCCGCTGAGGAAACTGGTGTGATCCTAAGGTGTCAGGATGTCAGTGGGCCTTTTTCAACAGCACTGATTTTGAAGTTCAATTATTTATTTAAAAATTTTTTAAAAATGTTTTATTTATTTCTGAGAGAGAGAGAGAGAGAGAGAGAGAGAGAGAGAGAACAGCGTGAGCAGGGGAGGGCCAGAAAGAGAGGGAGATACAGAATCTGAAGCAGGCTCCAGGCTCTGAGCTAGCCGTCAGCACAGAGCCCAAAGCGGGGCTTGAACCCACAAACCATGAGATCATGACCTGAGCTGAAGTCAGACGCTTAACCGACTGAGCCACCCAGGTGCCACTTGAAGTCCAATTTAAAACTACAGGAATGATACTGAAAGTTTAATGGCAGCTTCCAGTGTCTGCCTCTCTGCTTAAATCTATAACTATCCTGTTCCTTTCAGATACTTTTTTGGAGGAATTCCTGAGATGGTTTTGAAGTCAGAATATCTTCGTATATAGACACAGAGAGACTGAAGAACTGCATCTGTTTGTGTATGTGGGCAAAGACAGCAAGTATGGCTTGAAGTTGAACCTGTGTGCCAACAGTCAGTGTGGGGGCTCTACCTGCCTGGAGGAAGGAGAAAATAATTCCCACAAGAATGTCTTCAGGGCCCTTTAGGATGGTGGTGGTCCTATGGGCAACACACACACACACACACACACACACATGCATACAGACACTTAATTTCCTGCCTTAATTACAGGATAGTGTTCTCTGGAGGTAAGTAAACTTCTTTTCTTGGAAAGGATTGTTGATTTGGCCCCAAGAACAGCTTTCTAGGAGAGAAGTTGTGGGTGGTAGAAAAGAGTCATGAACTGTAATCACATTTGTACACCAATTTGCATGTTTTCAAAGCATTTTCAAATATATTATTGCTCTCAATCCTCACAATCCTATAATATAGATATTGCTTTCCATTTTACAGTTGAAAAAACAGAGAGTAAGTGACTTACTCAAGAGGCCACAGCTGCTAGATGTGACAGGGTTAGAATTGAACCTGGGACTCTGCCATGGCCTTTCCATATTACAAGTAGAAAAGGCATAGATTTATGTTTTTTCTCTGAATGCTGTTTTTCTTCTTGTGAAAAATCTGAATAGCTTAAAGTATGAATTGGGCAATTTCTGTAATTCTATCACTACTGCTAATTTTAGGGGCAACCTTATCCTGCTTTTCTCATAGCTGTTTTCTATAACATCACCAAACATCTCTATTAAATACCTCAAATCTACATTTGATTTCATCTACATCATCTACAATAAATAAGACATGTCAGGGGGTGTGCTGTTCAGATTTTTGAGATGAGGGGCACCCGAGTGGCTCAGTTGGTTAAGTGCCTGACTTCGGCTCAGGTCATGATCTTGCAGTCTGTGAGTTCAAGCCCTGCATCAGGCTCTGTGCTGTCAGCTCAGAGGCTGGAGCCTGACTCAGATTCTGTGTGTCCCTCCTTCTCTGCCCCTTCCTCACTTATGCTCTGTCTCAAAAATTAATAAATGTTAAAGATTTTTTGAGATGAAAAATGGGGTCATGAAGGTGACTTTACTCATTTCATTTACATTCATTACTCAAATCATTTCATGTTTTGGATCTGCCAGCATTGTCTTGTTAGCTGAGAGGTGCTATCTAAGGACTTAGGATCCGACTGTTCAACAGAACCTTGAGAGATCTGCCACCACAGGACAGAAAATCAAGCTTTGCTTTCTTGAAGAAATCTTGGGAAAAGATACTGGAGGGTCTCAGCTCTGTCATTCACCAGCTGTGTGACCTTGGGCAAGACATGCCCCTCTCTGGGCCTTAGCTTCCTGACCTATAAATTGAAGGCTTTGCTAGATGATCTCTGAGATGCTTGTAACTCTGATATTTTATGTTTATAACTTTCCATCTTATCTATCCAGCATCTACTATTCTGATTTTGAAGAATCTACTTCCTGTCCAATTACTTCTTCTTTAATTACCTCTATTTGTGCTCTGTGTGAGGTCATGGTAAATTTCATAACCGCTCCCTCCTGGCCTATAAAGTCCCTGTTCCAGATTATTATAAAAGATTGAGAAAACTAAAATCCATCCCCCTAAGCCTGGCCAATACGGCCTTTGCAATTTTGCTCCACTCAGCTTGTCCACAGTGTATTTCCACTTCCTCTTCTGCAGGAACTTCCTGTTGCAACTAAGTCAGGTATTCTACCCAACTCCCCTTCCTAATGGCTTGGTTCTCTAATAATATACACCCTGTGACTCTTCACCACCCATCAAATTCACTCCAATACCACTTCTTCTCTGAAGCATTAGTTTGGACCTATTGCTTTTCATTTATTGGATTAAAAAAAACCTTTCCAAGTAAATTGCAAGCCATTTGACTCAGATATTGTGTGATGCTTCCTTCTGCATCTCCACAGTGCCAAACACAGTTATAGTGAATCTGTTGAGAAGTGAGGGTGTCTATTGGTTAGAAGAGCTTGTCTACTAGTTAGGCACTGGAATTAAGAATTAACATCTCACTGAAGTGTCAAAGCATTCTGACAATGACTACTGGTCATGTTATACACGGTTCTTTTAGATTACACCAGCAAAGAGGAATTTTTATTCCCTTCAGCTGGACAGGGAATCCCAGTGACTACAGTCCATGAGGGGTCACTGTTGGGAAGAGAATGGTTGTGCAGGGTAGGCTATGCTACTGCAAAGACCCTCCCTGCATTACCCAAATATTTACAGCCACAACATTAGTTCATTTTCTCAAAGTTATCTTTCATATAAAAAAGAATGTCTCTATGCCTTACGCCTTTTTTCTTCATTTAAGTGCAATGATGCTTTTATTGACCATTTAGCATTTTTAATTCCTTTTTGCTTATAAATCTCCTTTGAACTAGTTGAGTTGATTTTGATGGGACTTGTTGAGATATTAAAGGGCCCCACAGTGTGCCATGAATTCCATGGTGTCTCAGAGGACAGTGAGAAACAAAATGATCATCATCACCTGCATTAAAAATGGCACACCTGCCATCAATTTAAATTTGTACAGTTGGAAATTTGGAGTTGCTGTTGCATCAGGTGTGTTCATGGGCCAGAGTTCATCTAGAACACCATCAGAGAATATATTCCTGGTCTTAGGAGTCTCATCTAAAATGTGAAAATAATTCTTGAGCAGATTTACAAAATGCTAATTGGAATGCACAGCAAATAGGTCAGTTAAGTTCGTGAGCATTTTGAAATTATCATGGGTGATATAAGCATATTTTTATTCCTAGTGTTTAATAAAAGCCATTTCTGTGTGTGAGCCAAGGGCTTTGGCACATGCTCAGTGCAAGTCAAAGGATTAATAACCAGTAATAAAGGGAAATTGAGCCAAGGAATATCTAAGCTGCATATCTCTAGGGATCTTGGAAGCAGTAGAAGGGACAGTCCTCGAGACGTGCAGGGTGGACTGCACCCGTGTCACTGCAATCAATCATTCACTGCAAGCCCAATCCACCAGACCTTTCCCAGGAGAAAAGGGCCAGGGCTGATCTCATGAAATCCTTGCTTCATTTGCTTATTTCTATGATTAACTGCAAGTAATTCTGTTTGCTTCATTACCAATAGAAACTACATTAAAGAATTGCCAGGTAGTTGGGAGGGAGAATTTTAAAGGATGCACAGAGGCAGAAGGGAGGATACTTTATAGCATTTCATTTGATAATAAAGGAGCTCCTCTCTATCTCTGTCTCTTCTTCTGTCTGTCTGTCTGTCTCTCTCTCTCTCTCTCTCTCTCTCTCACACACACACACACACACACAAAATCATCTGTCTTAGAATTTCCAAATTATTTCCTCTTTGGTGACCACATGTGGTCAGAAGATGGGTGGGAGGTCTCCTGAATTCATTCTAAAAGAAATCTCGCTGCTTTTGAAGAAAACATTCCTTTACCTTCCCATGCCAGGGTCAGGAAAGAAGGGCAGAGGTCTCTCATCTCAAGGTTGGGTTAGGGGGTGGAGGAAGGCAAAATGTGGGGAAAAGTCTTTCAGTTTCAGGAGGAGGAGAAATAACATTAACCATACTGCCCAGATTCCCAGTATTTCATAGATTTAAAGCATTTTACAGAGGGGGATGGGCACAATAGGGGAAAGGTTTAAAACGTACAAACTTCCAGTTGGGGATGCAATGGTACAGCATTAATAATATGTAACAACTTAGTATGGTGACAGATGGCAGCTAGATTTATTATGGTGATCACTTTGTAATATACATAAATGTTGAATCACTATGTTGTATACCTGAAACTAATGTAATATTACATGTCAACTACACTTCAATGTAAAAGGCTTTTACATGTATCTTCAATTGGATCATTGAAAATATCCTGTATGGGGCGCCTGGGTGGCTTAGTCGGTTAAGCATCCGACTTTCGTTTAGGTCATGATCTCGCGATTGGTGGGTTCGAGCCCCGCATTGGGCTGTGTGCTGACTGCCAGCTCAGAGCCTGGAGCCTGTTTCAGAGTCTGTCACTCCCTCTCTCTCTGACCCTCCCCTGCTCACGCTGTCTCTCTCTCTCTCTCCTAGAAATAAATAAAACATTAAAAAAAAAAAAAAAGAAAATATCCTGTATGCTAAGATGGGGTTCATAGCTCTTAGTCTGAACACAGAAAATTCTGAAATTCGGATGAATAAGTCAGGTTGTTTGTCCAAATACACCTTGTGGGTGGCAGCCCTTGTACCAGAAAGTGCTTCTTTGATGCCATGCTTTGCTCTAAGCCAGACAGCATGACCCTGTGGCAGGTGCTATAGCTCTGGGAGTTTCTGGGAAACCAGATGGGGTAAACAGACAGAATCTGAGACTAGGTTCTCTTCCTGGTTCTGTCACATATTTAGACAAGACGCTCACTGGCTTTCTCAGCTCGGGATTCACCATCTGTTCATTGGTACTGGTGATGGGGTGGGAACAATCATGCCTACTCTGTGACTCTCAGGGAAGGAATAGGGGTCCATGGGCACTCATTTCTGGGATAGGCACTTCTCCCATTTGTTTTCTTCCATTTGATCCTGACAATAGCACTTTGAAGTAAATATTATCTCTATTTTATAAATGATGGCCTGGAATTCAGAGAGGTTAAGTAACTTGCTCAAGGTATGTGGGTTAGTAAGTGGCAGAAGTTAGGATTCCAATGCAAGTCTTTTTTAAAAAATGTTTTTATTGTTTATTTATTGTTGAGAGAGAGAGAGGCAGAGAGACAGGGTGACACAGAAGTGAAGCAGGCTCCAGGCTCTGAGCTGTTATCACAGAGCCCGATGTGGGGCTTGAACACACAAGCTGTGAGATCATGACCTGAGCTGAGGTGTATGCTCAACCAACAGAGCCATCCAGGTGCCTCAATGCCAAGTCTATTTTTACTGTGCTCAGTGCCCTTGGATGGGATAATGGCTGTGGTAGCTCTTTGGATGTATACGAAGTTATCCTAACATAAGAGGAACTGGGTGGTGTTTCAACAAGTATCTGAAGTCTGGAGCAAGCTGAGAGGGAACCAGGGCATGACAGAGGGGTCCCAGAGCTCTCTGATAATTATGGCAAAGCTGGACACAGCCCCCAACATCCTCAGTCATCTGTTCCACCTATGCTGAATGTTCTAGATTAAGTCGCTCATTTATTTATTCTTATTTTTTATTTTTTTATTGAGAGACAGAGACAGAGCATGAGCATGAGAGGGGCAGAGAGAGGGGGAGACACAGAATCTGAAGGAGGCTCTGGGCTCTGAGCTGTCAGCACAGAGCCCAATGTGGGGCTTGAACTCACAAATCATAAGATCATGACCTGAGTTGAAGTTAGACGCTTAACCGACTGAGCCACCCAGGTGCCCCTCACTCATTTATTTTTAAAACAAGTATCTACTGAGCTTCACCAATGGCCAGGCACTATGCTTAAAACAGGAGTGGCAGTGGGGACACAGGGGAGTAGCAGGCCATTACAATAGATGTGACAGGAGCACTCTGAGAAGAAAAACAAAAGAACTGGAGGGACTTGGTATCTACAAAAAAACATAGAGTGCAAGGTGGGGGAGGAGGCGGGAGGTGCAAGGATAGAGAGGCAGGAAGTAACTGAAAAGATGTTCAAGAGCAGGCAAAATGGCCAGAGCAAGGCATTTCCCACTGAATTTCAGGAACTAGCATTGCCAGGAATGGTTCAATAGGTGAGACTGAACACAGACAGAATCCATGGATTCTGTGGATGTGGAAGCCAAGGGTCACCCAGCATGTCCTTAAGGTGGTCATCAAAGAAAACGAGCCTTCTTGATGACTCTGAGAAGAGAGTACCTTTGTGTCCTGGAGAACCTGGAGAACTGGCTAGAAAGCCAGTTGCAGGGGTCCCCTCCAAATGAGGAATGACTGGGAACAGGGCGAATGCCTTCAGAGAGAATATGTAGCATTGGTTGCCTCTCCTGGCAATGAGCCACGCTGCCCTTATCTTCCATAACCTGGGGCAAGCTCTGGAAGTCTCTCTGTGAGACCCTGGCTGAGGCCCCAGCCTGCATGTCTCTGTCCAGCCTCACACACTGTACAGGGCTCAGAGGGAGGTGCTGCTGGGAAGTCTAGCCGCAATCAGCGAATGCTGGAGCCGGCAAGGAACAGTTAGTACCCTCCCTGCCGTGTTCTTTCCCAGTGGCTTCAGGAGCATTTTTCTGCTTTCCATACTAGAATTAGACTCTTTGAGGACAGAGGCTTTGTATTTTTCATGGCGACTGACCCCGATCTAGGCGATCTGGGCATGGAGTAGGTGTTGTTAGTTGAAGGAATGCTAATTGGTGCTGTTGTAGACAGAACAACTGCTGTGGAGACTTGTAAGGAAAGCCGCTCTGAGTTTCAGCCTCCACTTAGAGTTGCAGAATCAAGGAATGCAAGAGCTGACAGGGTCATGGTGCCTACACCTCATTTTACAGATAGAGAGACTGAGGCCAGAGAAGGCAGGTGAGCCATTTAGGGGGCTTAGAAGAATTACATCTACACCTGTTATGTTTTCATTTCTGGGCCATTGTTCTTGCCGCCAAGACATCACTTGTCTCCTCTCTAAATGAGCCCTAAACTAGGAAGAATGAAATGCCAAAGATTCACATACTTTGTTTCACCTGCTACCTGCTCACAGTCACATGGACTGGATGAAGAACTGAGGTCAGTGTGCCTTGTCTTCTGTGGGTGATCAGGCTGCTCTAAGATTCCTCGAGGTCTTGTCCAATGTTTCATCTCTCTTTGGGTCCAGCTGGCTGGTCACACTGGGTCAAGTGCACATCCCTCTTAATGCCTTTGTCTTCTCTTTTTCCCACCCTATTCAAATCCAGCCAGATCTTCAAGGCCTGGCTGTGTTCAATGCAATGTAATTCAATTCAGCAGACATTTATTGAGGGCCTCATGTATACAAGGCATTGTGTAGCCAGACATTTACTAGAGGTGTTGAGGACACTAAGTGAATAAAACACATTTTCTGTTCAAGGCTCAAGGGGAAGACATATCCGTAAACGATCAAGACCCACACCTCAAGGCTGAAAGTACTAGTAATAAAGATCATTTATTGAGCACCCACAAATTACCGGACTCCATCCCAGGCACTTTATATTTGTTACTGCCAATCCTTCCAAGGCCAGAAAAGATAGGTATTAGATGTAGTCCAGTGCCTTCAGAAGAGCTCCAGTTTTGTAACCGGTCCTAAGGCTAAATTCCATCTCCACTCTACAAATTATACGTCTTTAGGCAAGTTACTTAGCTTCTCTGCATCTTTCATTTGTAAAATGAAGATAACAAAACCTTCATAAGGAAGGGTGTGAGGATTAAATGCTAAAATGTACACAAAAGACCTAGTGTTGGCAAAGTGCTTGACAAATGTGACCAGAGGCCCAGATGCTCCAGGAAAAGTGGGACATCCATGAGTGAAGACCTCAGTGAAGCTAGACGTGGATTGGGGAAGGTCATAGGCAGGAAGCATCATTTCAGCTGAGTCTCTAAAGAGGGGGAGGAATTGGGTGGGGTTAGAGAATGGTGGCCAACATGGGGCTCTGGTTGCTGCTGCCCTGAGTGACCTGTTTTCATGATGCTTCCCTACACTATAGGGTGTCTGGGCTGGATTATCCAGACCTAGCATAGTATTAGAGGCTGGGGGGAATTTCTGGGCATTTCCCCCATTATTAATTCAATCCCTTTCTCAACTGAGTATCAGCTACAATCCTCAAGTTAAGACCTCCGAGTTCCCATTATCTTAGTGATCTGTTTAGACCACAGCCTGCTGCAGATCATCTATGGGGTTCTGCTTAGACCCTTGGGCTACTCTTGACTTGAACTCTAAATGGACCAGATTTTTGGCTACATGTGTACAAAGACTTGTGTGCTCTGTATTGGAATTTCCTCAAACAATCCAGATTGCCTAAACTAGGTGTCCTTTAAAATGTCTTCTGACTTCCATTGCCCAAGGCAATGGGGTGTAGCTGTTGGGTAATATGATTTTCCAATGACCCACATGTCAGTGAGAATCAGATGAGAGCCTGAGGAAAGCAGGCAAGCAAGCAAACGAAAATCCTCATGCAGCAAACAGCAATAGCAACGACAACAAGCACCCTGAAAAGAATCAATAAATAGTTGTGGTGCAGAATGAATGAATGAACACATGAATGGAATTTCCTGAAAAAAGTCCTCTTACCAAAACCATCAGCTTCTTTTAGAGCACGAGGGAGAACTAGGCCTGTTTCCCGGGAACTGTCAGTGAAGAATTAAGTGTGCTTGGTGGCATTTCCATTCCGGGTAGTGAGTTATGTAGGGCTGTCCCCTCCCCGAGCAGAATGAGAGACCGGCACTGACGGGTGCTGCCAGGAAGCGGCTGCGCCTAAGATATGGCAGGGTTAAAACTCGGCTTGGTCTGAAATGTTAAGGGCAAGCCTGCGAGGGCTCCCTTCCCGAGTTTATCACCGCAAACTAGACATTTTCTCATGGGCTCACAGTGTTTATGCTTCGAGGGCTTAGCTGCTTGGATAACAAGACTAATGAAAGAAATGCTTCCTTTTCACAGAGCATCATACCCATAACACGACGCCCGCGGCACTTTACTTCTGAAGGTGCTTTTGTGTTCACACTCCCATTTGAAACCCACAGTAACCCAGTGAAGGAGACTGTTATCTCCAGTCATGAGACACTCAGGTTGAGGGTCAGAAGAGGAATGTGACTGCTTTAGCATGACTTAGGAGGCAAAGAATCAAGGCAGGATTAGAACCCACATCTCCTGACTCCCAGCCCAGCATGCTTTCCTCCTTGACAAGCTGCCTCCAGATGAGGCACCTTCTCAATGAGTGCACACGATGTTTGAGCCAGCTCTCCCACGTAGCTTGGAGTAAATGCCTTTTGGGGATGTGTCCTCCCACTTATTATAAGCACAAGCCTGCTCCTGCCTGAGTCCCCAGAATCACCTGGCAGCTTGGTACAAATACAGATGTGGGGCCCAATCCCAGAAACTCTGATTCTGTAACAAGATGCATTTTGACACACTCGTTAAGTGATTCTGATGCATGTTAAACTCTGCAACTCGCTGGTTTAGGGAATACAGTACATTCTGAAGATCAATTGAGCCAGAAATGATCTGACATGTAAATCTGTTCCCTTGAAAGGTAAGTGAAAAAGAAGAGAAAAGAAAAGATAAAAAAGAAACGTCTTTGCTTTTTGGCAGCCTTTTCCAAGACTACTACTTTTGCCTTGAATGGCCCCCCTCTTTCCTGCTTCTCCCAACCTGCCAGGCTTTTCTGACCCTCTCTCTGCGCTAGTTTCTGGTCCCTGAGCCATATCATATTTGCATGACTGTGTAGTCACTATGGGTTGGCCTTGTGGTTTTTGGTTCCTACCCTGGGCACTCTCTGAGGGCGAGTCTTCTGTAAGAGTGCTTGGCACAATACTGGAGACTGCAAAGATGCTTTCGGCACACTCTTGGAATGAACCTCTTAACTCTGTTGGATGCTGCCTAGCACCACTCTCTGCATCGATTTGGCCAATCAAGTGTGCTTGTTGTAGATGCCAAAGCCATTATCAAATAGGCACTGAGTCCCTACAAGGTGAAAAGTTAAAATCTCAAAACTCCCCTTCAAAAATATGGGGACTTGGGAGCACCTGGGTGGTTCAGTCGTTTAAGCTTCTGACTTCAGCTCAGGTCATGATCTCCATGAGTTCAAGCCCCACATCGGGCTCTGTGCTGATCTATGCTGACAGCTTGGAGCCTGGAGGCTGCTTCAGATTCTGTGACTCCCTCTCTCTCTGCCCCTCCCCTGCTTCCATTCTCTCTCTCTCTTTCTCTCTCTCTCTCTCAAAAATAAATAAACATTAAAAAAAATATGGGGACTCACAAATATGGGTGTACAAAACATGATTGTTGATGGATTGGCTGATAGGGACCTGGGGTGTTGGGAGGTGCAGGGGTGGTCCACCCCACAGGTGGGCCTGTTGGTTGGTCTCTGACATCACTTTTGCCTAGGCCAACTGTTCAGATCCTGGAGGATCTCCCAGGAGGCAGGGGAGAAGGTGTGCACACTGCCCTACTCAAGCACTTAGGCCCTGCTCAAGCAGTGCTCAGAACATCATCTGTCATGTTTCAAAGGAATGGAATGCAGACCTCTGCAATTGTAACAACTATGATAATAACTGTTTATATTTGCTCCCAACTTTGCCACTTACTAAGTCTTTTCAAGGATCTTTTTTTTTCTTTTTTTTCTTTTTTTAAATGTTTTATTTATTTCTAGGAGAGAGAGAGAGAGAGAGAGAGAGAGAGAGAGAGAGAGACAGCGTGAGCAGGGGAGGGTCAGAGAGAGAGGGAGTCACAGACTGAAACAGGCTCCAGGCTCTGAGCTGGCAGTCAGCACAGAGCCCGACGCGGGGCTCAAACCCACGAACCGCGAGATCATGACCTAAGCGAAAGTCGGACGCTTAACCGACTAAGCCACCCACGTGCCCCTCAAGGATCTTTTTATAATCACCTACATATTAGGTAAATTGTTACTCCCAAGTTTAGGGAGGAGGAGATGGATGTTCCCAGAGGCGAAGTGAATTGTCTCAGGTCACACAGCTAGATGTGTTAGAACCCCAGTTTCCTGATGCTGAAATGTCATGTTCTCCCAGGACACCATCTAGCTTCTCACCTGTAGGCCACAGCTCTTCTGGACGTAAACTCCCAGAGAAACACTTTTCCATAAAGATCTAACTCATTTTACATGCAGAGTTTATTTCATAAATTGTACTAAAGAAGAATATAAGGAGGTGGAATTTAAAATGTTTTAAAAAATATTTTTATTTATTTCTAGGAGAGAGAGAGAGACAGTGTGAGCAGGGGAGGGTCAGAGAGAGAGGGAGACACAGACTCTGAAACAGGCTCCAGGCTCTGAGCTGGCAGTCAGCACAGAGCCCGATGCGGGGCTCGAACCCACGAACTGCGAGATCATGACCTAAGCGAAAGTCGGACGCTTAACCGACTAAGCCACCCAGGCGCCCTAGTGGAATTTAAAATTTTTTAATGTGTATTTATTTTTGAGAGAGAGAGAGTGAAGGAGGTATAGAGAGAGGGAGACACAGAATCTGAAGCAGGCTCCAGGCTCTGAGTTGTTAAGCCAGAGCCCAAAGCAGGGCTCGAACTCATGAGCTGTGAGATCATGACCTGAACCAAAGTCAGACACTCAACTCACTAAGCCACCATGGCACACCAGAAGGAAGTGTAATTTTAACTTACATTTAATCAATCATTTAATAAGTATCAATATAGCCTTAGTACTATGAAAGCACTGTGCCTGGCACTGTAGGGGATACAAGTGGTGTGTACAGGGCATGCCCAATGGCCCAAAGCACATGGCACGGTGTGGTTTCCAGTGAGTGACAGTGACAGCAGCTGCCAGTTCCTATGCATGTATGCAGAGGCCTGCTAAAGACCAGAGGAGCTGGGCGAGTAGCTTGATGCCACTGCCAGGTACCTGGTGCCTGCCACCAGCTTTTTTGTTTCTGGTTCAGGACTCCACCCGATTCTGGCTTCACTCTGAGACCTCACTGTAGGATAGAGCCCAAAGTGTTCTTACAGCCACAGGGCTTCCAGACCAAAAGCCCTCAGTAATAAAAGACAGAGTAACAGGAGAAAAACAAACAAAAGTTTAATAACAAGTATATCTCCCGTATATATGGGAGAGACCCAGGACAACTGAGTCATTCTCTGGAATGGTTCAAGCTATCACCCTAAATATCATCTTCAGCTGAAGACCAGATGGTATGGGAGACTGGGGAGGTAAAGTTGCATATGGGGACCTGACCAGGAAAGACACAGTAAACAAAGGTAAGAATTGTTATGCAGATTTATGTCACCTTCTCCACTGGTAAAGAGTTTTAGAGATTTAGGGGCACCTGGGTGGCTCAGTCAGTTAAGTGTCTGACTTCAGCTCAGGTCATGATCGAACGGTTCATGGGTTCGAGCCCCATGTCAGGGTGTCAGGGTCTGTACTGACAGCTAGCTCAGAGCCTGGAGCCTGCCTTCAGATTCTGTATCTCCCTCTCTCTGACCCTCCCCTGCTCGAGCTGTCTCTCTCTCTCTCTCAAAAATAAATAAAACATTAAAAAAAAAAGAGTTTTAGAGATTTAGAATGATCTCTCTTTCTGCTACAAAGAGAGGCACTCTTACAAAAAGAGATTTCCTTTACAAATGTAAATGTCTCTTAGAAAAGGTAACTGAGTTTACTGGGTTTTTAGAGCTTTTCCTCTTTGCATTTTAAGAATAATCAGTTGAAGGGGCACCTCTGTGGCTAAATCTGTTAAGCTCCAACTTCAGTTCAGGTTATGATCTCAAGGTCCTGGGTTCAAATTATGCACTAACAGCTTGGACCCAGGAGCTTGCTTCAGATTCTTTGTCTTCCTCTCTCTGCTCCCTCCTGCTCATTCTCTGTCTCTCAAAAATAAATAAACATTGAAAATAAATTTAAAAAAAATCAGCTGAAGACAATCCTTATGCCAAAAAGGCATATTTTGGGGTGTCCTATTCTGTTCCCCTTTTCACCAGTTAGCAACCAACAGTGAATTATGAATCTGGGATTCCCCTTGGGAGGTGAGCAAGTGAGGTGTGTGTGTGCTTGCATGTGAGCTCCGGTGTGGGCATGGGGCTGTGGAAGTAGGAGAGGATGATCCAAGTTCAGAACTAACACTGGGGACTCTGTGAATGGGCAGATGATTTCCCTGGAGGGTCAGCATTCCATCTCCTACAAGAGGCGATCAAATGGAACTATGCCTGGTTCAGGGATAGCTAATCTGCAAGGGAGATTTTTTTTTTCAGTCCGAGCCCCACCTCGCCTTTCCCTGCCTTCATGGATTTCAGTTCATTTATACATGGATTCAGTTGCTTGTTAGTGCGCTCTGTGATGCCTCCCTAAGGATGTAACTCTGCAGATGGACAACATTTTTTATTTTCTTAATATTATTCTTGGCTTTTCAGAGAAGAGTTTTTAATGATTATTCCTCCCGGTATTATTTTAGTTTCCAATTACAATGTGGGTATACTCCAGCACACTGCTATTTTGTAAATGGATGTATATGCTTGTTGTTAATTGATTCCCCAAACAGGCCCCAAATGCTTGCATTTAGATTGTGTATTGTATTACTTGTATGCCACTGGGCTGGCCCCCTGCCAGATGGGGCTCTCAGTTTGCCAAAATCACGGTGGACGCATCTTGTTTTCCCTAACACCTGTGCAAACTAGCCTGCCCGCCCTTGGCTTTGCTCTCTAGGGAAAGGGAGCTAAGGTGGCACTCTATTGAAGAGATGTCCAAAAACTGAAGATCCATCTGTTTTGTTTTGTTTTGTTTTTTTATAAGAAAATGACTAGAAAGAAATTTCAACTCTAGTACCTAGATTACCCACCTTTTTGTGAAAACACAAAGGAAAGTGAACTCTGGTCACCATGTCTTAATCTCTGACCATCAGTGGCTAACTTCTGACAGCATCAACTCGAACCACTCCTCTGTGAAGCTCTTCCTGGGGACCCAGCACATTAGAATTCCTTGCTTGGGGTTGTCTGTCACTACTCCATCCCAGCAGTTGCAGGGCTGCTTTACTTACTAATGTGTCTGTACCACCTCCAGAGTTCTCTTCTTTCCCCCAATAATCCTGGTGTCTAGAACCGTACTTGATAGCTGCTAAACAGACTGAATGAATGACAAATGGCTGAATACAAATGCTGTCACAAAAGAGTTTTACTGAAGTTTAACACTGCCTACGTGCAAATAATGGATATGTGATTTGATTTTTTAACAAGATTATTATCTATTTTTTAAAATCACAGTATTTAATATTGTATGAAAGCTAAAGTGCATAGCACATGGTGAACAGGGATCAGATTTGCATCAGCTGTGAAATGAAATGGACCACCTGAAAGATGTTTTGGAAATGCTGTGGTGACCTAGAGCTATGATCTATGCTTCAGCAGTTAACACCTCTTATAAAGCATGGAATTGCAACTGGGAAAACATATTATACGTCTATCTTATTCCTTCTTCTATGTGATGCAGTAGAGAGAAGATTCTATCTAGATCTGTGTTCTTTTTTTGTTATTATTATTATTAATTATTTTACATTTAAGATATCTGATTGAAGATGTCAAAATTAAGATATGGTATTAGTTTGAACACTCCAGTTCAGTGCTCTTTTAAAACAGTTGCAATAAAACAGATTGCTCTATAGAAGCTACCCATTGAGGAAGCTGCTTCTTTTCTAACTCTTCTCTGTTACCAGTGAACTTTTATTTTTTTGTGCCCTTATGAACCTACTATTCCCTCCCAGAAAAAAGAGGGACTAAAGTCTTCAGGAGAATGCCCCAAATCCCAAAGGTAGAATTTCAGGCGTTAGTCAAAAGGCAAGAAAGCTCTGGGAGGGAACGTGAGGGTATGGGGTTCCTCGAGGCACAGGATTTACAACTCCCAGCCAAGAACTGGTGGCCGCCTTCACCTCCGGGTGACACTGGCCTTGGCCATGATAAAGCCTGTCAAAAGAAGCTAATTCGGCAGTTGGATAGAAGCATGAAAGTTTATGTAATGCTAGCCTGAGGTTTAATGCCACAATTAAAAGAATAACAAACCCTCCTGCTGAGGAGCCTTTTGGCTACTCCAGACCCTTTAATTCCCTTCAGAAAACAGCATGTCACTTCCAAGGGTTACCCACAACAGGGCTTGCTTTGGAGACCTAAAGCCGTAATTATCTATTGGGAGAGGCAAGGCTGAGGTCAGTCTGGCTGGGGTGAGGGCCTGCCCTTTGTGCAGATATTGGAATGTCTCGGAATCCCAGCCAAACCGAATCAGCCAGGGCCGTGTCTCATGAGAAGTTACTTCAGGAGGTCATTTTGTCTGCCCTGCTGCTGACTCAGGCGGCCTTTTCCAAGCTAACTAGAGTCAGATGAATTCGTGGGAAAAGCTCTGTCGTCACCGTCAAGGACCCAAATGGAGCTGGGCCCTGAGCTCACTGTGTTCTTTAGGGGGCTGTCCACGTCTAACCAAACGGTGACGTCTGGTTCACCTCTGTGTCCCCATGCCCACGCACAGACAGCACACGGCCAGGACTGCGGAGGAAGGGGCAGCCCTCCCTGTTTTCCGTGTGCTCTCCCTTCTTTCCTTAGAGATGTCACCTAGCTTTGAAGGCTTAATTCAAGCTCCATCCCTCTGTGAACCTTGCTCTGCTGCAGACATTGCTCCCTGATCCCTCAGTGCCCCCTGCACTCATATATTCCCATGGTGAGTGCCGGAGCCCAGATAGAGCACCTCGAGTCATGGACTCTGCCTTATACTCCCGGTTTTATTCTGCAGCGCCAGCACCATGTCTTTTCCATGACAGAAACTCAATAAACACTGGAAACCCACACCCCTGGTGTGTGAAAGGACCTTCGAGATCAAGTGGCCCTGTGGGTCTCTAACATTTTGTTTTTAAAAAGCAAAGAGAACACTTTATTCTTTTCAAACGAACTATTATGAAGTCTCCTCCTCTGTGGAAAGCAGATAAGAAACCAGCTTCCTGATTGAGGAGAGGGCAAAGGGCTGCAAGCCCCATGTCTGATCTTTCTCTCCCCCCACTTAGCTCCCTGAGGCAGCGTCTGAAAACCACTGGTCTGTTCAGACCCTTCACTTTATACATGAGGATGCTGAGGACCAGAGAAATAAAGTGACCCCACTAGGTTCACACTTATTTCAGTGGCAAATTTGGGAGGAGAGTTAAGGTCTCCAAAGTATTGCCTGAGTGACCTTTCCAATTTACGATATTGCTTTATTTTAGGCTAAGAGAAAGGAAGGAAGGAAGGAGGATGGGAAGGAAGGAAGGTGTACTGGAAGAAAGGAAGGAGGAAGAAAGGAAAGAAGGAAGGGAGAGAGATGGGAACGAAGGAAGGAAGGAAAGAAAGAAGGAAAATAGTGGAGAGAGGGAAGGGAAATAAAAACATGAACATTCAATATGGTCTAGATGAGTTTAATTTAATGTCTCTTTGACATTTTAGGGTCTCTTTGACCCTAGCATCAATGCAGCCTTATACCTGGTATAGCATACCCCCTGCACTCCCAAAAGTCCAACTGTTACGTTGCTTTAATGAAAATCTTCAGAAAGGGAGTTTAGAAAACTATATCAATGACTAACTCAATTATTTATTAATACTAAGGTTTTATACTGCCTATAGACTTTGAATTTTCACAGTGAGGACTTTCCACTTACAGGGCAGTTTGGGTATGCAAGGCGCCTCACCCTTAGGGAACTCAGAGGAGAGCAATGCAGAGCACACCCTGATTAATTCTCAAGAACTAAGGGTCTGTGTTATATCCTTCTTGCTCTAGGTCCCGTTTCCTGTGAGCAGCTTGGCCCCACCCTGCCTTCACAGGCCCCATGTGTTTGCATTCCATAGGGGGTAAGCTGTGAAGGGTGCCCCCTGTTGGCTGAAATGTGTTCCCTTTGTTTTCTCTGTGCCTCCTCTTGACTCAGCTTGTACTTCATTTCCCAGACTATTTTGTTAGGAAACAGAGGCTCAGAAAGATTAAAGGACCCTCCCAAGGCCAACCTGGGTAGTTGATATGAGTCAAGCTCAGTACCCAGATGTTTGGATACAAATTTACACTCTTTCCACACTCTCTATGATCTCTCCTTAAAATGGATTTTAGCTCAATGATGCTATTAGTATGACAAGGCAGTTACTTTAAAATCATAATACCCAGAATCTGTAGTTGTATTAAGAGCACTTGAAAAGTCTTCCATTTTCAATCAATCATGTATTCATTGAATAAATATTTATTGACAAATCACTTAGTGCTATGTACCATTATAGTGCCAGGTACATACCACCAGGTATTTTAACACTTCTGTGAGTGAAGTGTTTATCCTGTTAGGCTAACACATCCCCCTCAATCTACCCCAGGAGAATGCTGGTATGATTAACGGCATTCTTATTGTTTTCTTATTAGATTTCAAGAGAATCACTGAATCTGGTGCTTGCATTTAAATTTTTGATAAATTGGCGAACAGAGGAAAGAAAAGTAGCCTTAAGACTAGGAATAAAAGCATTTATTAATATAAAATTGACATTTTAATGAGTATTAAAGGCTATATTAGTAGCTATCTCAGTGCCATGTAAGCACCAGGAAGTTTGTAGTACTTACTTCATGGGTGGATATCCACTTAATCTTGAGGGCATGGGTTATCTTTATTCATCTTTGTATCCCTTGCAGAATTGAGCCTTGCTTATCATAGACATGCAATAAATTTGATGATTGACTGGTATGCTTCCCAATATCACCATTTACACAACAAGTGATATGGGCCAGGTCACCCTTAGAACTCTCACCTAAGGTATTTATGGGAAATTTCTAACAAGGCAAGTTCATCTACGAGGCCAGATTTGCATTTTATCAGAGTCGATGTTTGCCTCCATGGTATCATCCTTGGGGGAAGCCTCCCCCCACCCCCGTGGCTGATGCTATTAGTCTCATTAGGACTAACTTGTAGTTCTAGAGATGAAATCAGGAGCTGCAGCATAGAAAGGGTTAGGATGCCTACCCAAGGAGGGATAGGGAAGGTTACGGTTTTTCACCACTCCAGGGCAGAACACTGTGTGGAGGTGGAGATGTTCTCTTAGTCTGTGGAATCCTCATGGAGATTGGGTCTATTCTAAGCTGGTCAAAGGAGAAACTTCTTCCATCATGGGTCTGAACAGGTATAGTGAGAATAACACAGGCTAGGCAAGTATCTCATTCTTTTCACCCTCAGACACCTGGGACCAGGCAATTGAGGCCCAAGTCAGCTATCAGTTCTTTGCATACGTGTGGGTAAGATCTAAACACCTTTATCCTTCCTCCTTTACTTTGGGGCTAAGTTCAAACTGTCAATATTATAATTACATGTATCATTATAATTACATGTATCACATTACACAAAGTGAACTTTGTATTTGAGTCCCACAGGCCCTAATTTGGAGCTAGTGTTGGGACTCAAAGAAAGGTAGTATTATTATAGAATGGTATTACAAAACATGCTTTGTCTGTTATGTGCATCCCTCCTATGTATTCCATGGCCCCCATCATATCAATGTAACAATGCTGGAAATTTCTTTGCCAGAGAGTACGTGATAAGGCTTAAAGTGAAGGTTACTATGGGAAAGACAACATAATGATTTATGTTTACACTGGGGGACGGGTAAATGACCAGCTTGAGAGTTTTTCTTCAAGTAGGTTTTGATTCAGAGACACACAGAGAGGGAAGTAAAGGTTGGGGTATATAAGATCAGGATGTGCCTCAGATGGTGTTTGTAATAGAAACCTGTGTTGGCTCCCAGGTGGCCCCACTGACCTCTACAGTGGCTCCACAATATGAACTTTTGGGGTATCCCCTCACGGAGGCTGAGGTGCAGCCATCGAATAGTACAGCCATCATTGGGCACCTCTCTGACTGGGCACCACACAGGCTAGTGGTAAGTTTCTGGAGTCCATCTACACTGAAACTTGGTCAACAGGGATCCTCAAAGAAGCATTTTCTCCGATCACAGCCCAGGGTAGACAGACCCTTGGTAATGGATTTACCAAGTACTTGAAAGTATTCTGAACTAGACATGGCCCTCATTGTTGAGAAATGATGTCTGGGAATTCCCCTCTGTCTTTCCCATCCTTCCAGTCTACCACCCACTCCAGTAATGGCCTTGTGATCTCATCCTCTGAGACAAACTCTGAAGGCATAGGGAACCTGATGTATGTAAATCTTGTGCCCGAGCCAGACTCTCTCAGCAAGGCTGCCCTGAAGAAAATCTATTGCTCTAATCAATTACCAAACTTCCAAATGAAATAGATCGTTCTTTCTTGCTGGAAGACTATCAAGCCATCATTTTTCTTGGTAATGAGCAATAGTGCAGAGGGGGAATTGCACTTTCTCTGTGGCACTGGACGAAGGGTTCCAGTAAGCAGGGCCTGACCAGGAAAGCTGGGAGTTACTGCCAAAATGATGGAAAGGTATCTGGAAACTTCTCTCACTCCTAAATGCACTCCAACAAATCTCTCTTGAGTGTTTAATGTGGATCAGGCAGTTTGCTGGGTGCGGGATGGTGTAAAATGGAGAAAGGACTCTTCCTTCTGGCCTGAGAATCTCCTTATCTGCCTTATGCTTCCCTGTTCCCCACTTCTTCCTTGCTGGCTCCATTTATGCCAATTCCTGAGCTGTATCTGGTGAGGCCAAGAACTCATTTGGGAGCCTCACCTCCGTCATCTGATGGACACTGGAATTAGCCTGTTACCCAGGGGTATTCTATGGGCATTGTATATAGTCTCCAAGATTTATCTTTTCCCTGAAATGTGCTGCTGTACATGCATCTGGGCTCCTGCTTCAGTTTACCTTCCCAGCCTCCTAATTCCCTGTGGGCTTGAAACCACATCTCAAACTTTAGTCTGTTAGGCTGGGCTTTTGCTAGGCTTATTCCCTGAAAACTGATAACCCATTTTTCTAGCCCCTCTCTTCCTAGGAGGGCCCTGCCATGAGCAGACTGATGACTCAGTGCTTTGAGGCCACAGCCTACCTGTTTTCAAATACTACGTGTCCCCTGGGCATTTGCTACAGTAATGCTTTGCCTACAGAAGTAAACCCTCTGATATACAGATGGAGGCCTGACCCCTGTGTGATATCATCCCACCCCTTGGATTCTGTACTCTTCTTCCAAGGCAATGCTTTTTACAAGATCCACTTTGGGGACAGGACTTAACACAAATGGGAGAATTTTTGTGGGAGAGTTTCAGACACTTGGCTGAGGCCCCCCTTCTTTCCTACCTAGTTCCAACTGCCTTCTCCCTCAAGCTCATGTCCTTGAGTTCTCAGCTTGTCCTGCTAGCTATTCTTGGGTATGGCAGTTACCTACTTGGTGCTCACCTTCTGGATGGAAAGACATCTAGATATTTAGTAGATAAAAATGAACCACTGTGATCAGGCAATAATAAAGGTATGTATAAATGGCCATGGAGCAAGCACAGGGAAGGAGGTTACTAATTTCACTGGAATATTGAATGGAGCCAAGGATGTCACAAGGAAAACAGTAGAAATGGACCTTAAAAGAGGGGTGAGGGCCGATTTGGAGGACAAGGGTCTTCCAAGGAAAAGTTACCCTGAAAGGGTCCACTGTTATGAGTAATGAGTGAGAGTCTGAAAAATAAGTTTTAAGTTACTGTATATACACTAGGATTTCAGAACTTGTTATCCCAAATATAGTTTCTTCCCCACAGAAGCTAGATCCTGGTTGAGAAAAGTTCCTCATGTGGGGGCACCTGGGTGGCTTAGTCGGTTAAGCGTCCGACTTTCGCTTAGGTCATGATCTCGCAGTTCGTGGGTTAGAGCCCCGCATCGGGCTCTGTGCTGACTGCCAGCTCAGAGCCTGGAGCCTGTTTCGGAGTCTGTGTCTCCCTCTCTCTCTGACCCTCCCCTGCTCACGCTGTCTCTCTCTCTCTCTCCTAGAAATAAATAAAATATTAAAAAAAAAAAGAGAGAGAGAAAAGTTCCTCATGTGGTAAACAGTTGAATAAGGATGCAAGGCTATACATAATAAAGTGCTACCTTGAATACAGACAAGTACCTTGGGTATGTTAAGAGCCAAACTGTCTGGACCAGGTAATGCTCCCTGTAAAGGCTGGAAAAAGAGCAAGGCTATTGGCTTAGGGTGATTCAGCACACAATTAAAGGGGAGCTACTATATGAGCTAGGAACAGAGACCTTTTTGCTATCTGTAAAATCATATTGTGTGGGTGGCTGTCTTCTTTGGCCTGTGCTCCACAGAGGACTCTATTGGAGTTTCAGGAGGGAGGGAGAAAAAAAGACAATAAAAATAAGAGGACTTGGTGTGCATGTGTGTGAATGAGTGTGTGTCCACAGAAATGTCTAATGGTGCAATTAACTCTGAGCACTGGCTGGTGGAAAGGTGTCCTGAATCCAAAGTGGGGAAAATGGCCTTTGCAAATGCCAGCTGGAAATACTTCTGTGGTGTGCAAGCAGGATGAGAACAAGCTAGTGAGTTGTCACCTTTCCAAGTAAGTTTCTTCTCTGACTTTGGGGCATTGTCTAGCTGTTTGGTGAGGGTCCTTGGGCATCTCGACATCTCTCAGTGAGGCAGACACCTGTGTGTGGGAAGCTTGACTGCATGCCTCTTTATTCTGCAGCTGGTTGGGCCACTTTCTGGAGGCAGGATCCTGACTGGCAGGCCAAGGAGAATGTGACATTGTGATATTCCATGAAAGAGTGGGCCAGAATGCTCTCCTGTGAGCGTGGTGACCTACTTCTTCACTCCACTGGTGGTGGGGTCGGGGGGCAGAAGCAGCGTGTAGAGTCTGGGGAGTGTGGGAGGGCAAGGTCATTGGTCTAAATATATCTCATTTCCTCTAAGCCTATGCCAAGTACAGCTGTTGGGGGGAATGGCTCCTGGAGAAACTACTGGGATCAGGATTCAAATTCTGACTCTGCAAGTTTCATGACCTTAAGGAGTTTGCTTAATCTCACAGAGACTAATTTTTCTCCCCTAAGTATGGGAATTTTTATGACTATTGTAAAACACAGAAATGTCAGGTTTAAACATGAGAATAGTTGTAAACACTTGCTACTCTACAAGAAGCCCTCACAAACGCTTCTCATGCTCCTTAATTCTGCCGGAAGAACTCTGAGGCCCAGAGAGGTCATGCACTTCACCCAACATTGCCCATTAGAGATGGTGATGAGGCAGGAACCTGGGAAGCGTGGTGAGAAGGTGGTGGAGAAATGCTCTGGGCTGGCTCTGCCCAAAATAGCTGTGGGACTTTGGACAATCTCATCTCTCTGGGTTCAGGCTCCCTCTCTGTTAAGCAGAGGATGTATCAGATACTCTCCAAAGCCTTTTCCAGTCCTAACACTGAAGGGGCATTGTTCACTCCTCTGTGCAGCAGAGGCATGACCTATGACCCATAATGCTATGTATTCCAGAAGAAGCAACCATGTGAGCTCCAAGTCAGATAGCTCTACAAAGAGAATTTATCTTAGCAGAACTTCTCAAAGGTGTTGGCCCCAACACCTCTTGCGAAAACAGTCCAAGGGAGGCAGGGGTGAGGGCCCACAGAATGCAGAGTCACAGCCATTATAGCAGCAGATTGCTGACATAATGTAACCCAGTCTTTCTGAGTCTTAACTTTTCAATTCTGTCCAATTTATTTTTCCTTCCCTGTCCCCTCAGTGACCTGAAATGCAGTCACAACCTTATCGTGGCTTTCCTGTAAATGTCTTTTCTTCTTCTTTTAAGCCTTGGTCTCCTTCATGCTAATAAATTAGAACTGAGGCTTACTGTGACAAGGGTAAGAGGGTTTTCCCCCAAAATATAACTATGTATGTAACAGAAGGAGACAGAGACTGAGAGACAGAAAGTGATAGTGAGAGAGAAAAACACAGAAAGGAAATTTCTGGAGAATCTGAGAGAGGGACAGACAGGTCTTGACAGAAAGAGAGAGAAGGAGACAGGGAGGAGATGACAGAGATGGACAGGCAGAGACAGGGACATTGATCCATCTTTTCTTTGTATCCCTGGCTACAAAGAGGGATGGGACAGAAACTTCCAAGTCCACAGATGATTTAGGTAGAGTGTGGAATGTATTCCACGAAGGGGCATATGGAGTCTTTATCTTAATCTTGTTCTTTTCAAAGAGGTTTCAAGGCCATTGGCTACACTGGAAGCTCCAGGATAGACCAGCACTATCTGCAGTCCCTAAGCTAGGGCCAAGGATCCTTCATCCCTGCATTTTCTCTTGGATGGACCTAAAAGTAATGATTTGGAGGACTGCTACCCATGACATTGGCTCAGCGGTCATCTTTGATTCCCAAATATCTCTACATTTTGTGATTCTCTTTACATTTTTACACGCTTATGTTTGGTCTCCACAACCAGATTGTAAACTCCTTGAGGACAGGTGGTTTTTGTGTGCACATGGTGTCTTGAAATTAAGAGACTTTAATAAAGTCTTGTTGAGTTACTGGGCTCATATCTTCAGACAGCTTTCAATGGTCCACATGAATGGATGCTGGAAGGTTTGAGGGGACTCACTAAATCAACACTGGTTATTTGTACAGGAAAAATTTGTAGATGGTTAGGCACACATGAGTGGGTTGGCAAGCAAAGAAACAATAAAGGACATGCCTTGGAAGAACTTAGGACTCTCTTCCAAGGGTTGACAGAAAGAGAGGAGAATCACACCAAGAACACAGGTGAAGACCAGTCTGTAACAGTCAACATAAGAAGACTCAGGAGGCCAGCCACTACTGGGAACAGATCTACCCCAATCCATTTTCCAGAGAGCTAAGATGCCTTTGTTGATGATGCTGAATGATGGCATTTCTGAAAAATATTCCAGTCTTTCTTACCTGGAATAAGCAAAGGACAGTGAATCTATTTTAAGCTTGTATTTTAGGTTCAGAGTTGTAGTTGGAAGGCCCTAGTTTGTGCAGGGATATTTGTCCCTGTGCCAGATGGCCCCAGATGGCCATGTTTTTCTAACTGATTATTCTTCTTGCCTTTTCTTACTGTTCCTATCTATTCCTTTTGTATGTTTCTGCTTCTTTATTTTACACATACGCAAATGAGGGAGAACTAAAGGAAGCTCTCACCATTCCTGTCAACTAGCCAACTTTTATTCATTTTTCAGGTAGCTTAAAAGTCTTCTGGAAAGATTTCCAAGCACCCTGAACTGAGGTGGGAGTCAGCTTGAGGTACCCCTCTGCTTATGTTCTTGACTAAAATACCCACTACCTTGAACATAATTATAAGCTCAATGATTGGCCTTCACCATCCAACTGCAAACCCATTGAGGGCAGAGGCTGTGCTCACCACTGACTCTTCAGTGCATGGGCCACTGCTGGCTGCAAGGTTAGTATTCAATAAGTATTTGTTTAATGCATGGATGTGTGCAAGCTGAGGGACAGTCTGATTCTCCCATGGAGCAAAGTACATCCCTTGGTGCAGGGAGGCTGGCTGTGGAGCAGACATTACTGAAAGCTGACTTTTGGGTGAGTGCCTATGTGGTGTTCTCATGGTCTTTCTTGCTCTATCCTGGCCCATTTTCTCACTGTTACCCACTCATTCAACCTCTGCATGTTCCCATCCCCTGGCCCTTATCTCTAATGCCCTCCCTGCTTTCATCTCTTTTGCCAGTCTGTGCTTGAGCTCAGTCTGCCTCCTCTGCGGGGCCTTTACTGACTTTGCCGCATGTGAATTTCTCCTCTGATCCATGATGGCTATTTTTGGTCTGCCTTTCACAGTGGGCACTTGGGCTGATAACGTCATCATCCTATGTAGTTACAGCCTCTCTCTTTTGTATAGCACATACAATATTAGACCTGCAAGTGGTCGTGGACATATCGTTCTCTCCACCTCCTTCAATATGCAGGCCAGGACGCTGAGGCCCAGGGGGCTTATGTGACCTCTCTGAGGGGACACAGCAGACAAGATCCCCTAGCTGCAAGTCTAGGGCTGATTCCAATTCCCATTTTCAGAATTTTGTGTACCATGTCACCCTCGCCTAGGGCTGCTTTACCATAGTACTATATATTTGGTGCCTTAAAACAACAGAAATTTATTCTTTTACAGTTCTGGAACCTTAATCCAAAATCAAGATGTTGGCAGAGTCATCCGTACTCTGAAGGCTCCAGGAAAGGAGCTTTTCTTGCCTCTTCCAGCATTGGGTGGCTCCCAGCATTCCTTGGCTTGTGGCTCATCACTCCAATCTTGCCTTCTATCTTCCTCTCTCATTTCCTTTTCTGTTTCTTCCATCATTGGATTTAGGACCAACACTCATGCTGATGATTTCATTTAAGGATCCTTACCTTAAAGACATCTGCAAAAACTTTCATCCCCTAGAGTTCACATTCTGAGGTTCTGGAGGGGACAACTTTGGAGGGGACCACTAGCCAATCCACTATGGCTCTAAATGCAGCAACAGCACAGTACATGCTGATTACTAACTGGCAGGAGTGCTGCTGAATGTGTGGCCAGGACCGCTGGCCAGCTGTACGGAGGCTCTGTAGAGATGATCCCCTTTGACAGAAAAAAGAAGGGAGGTTTTTGTGTGAAGGGCAGGGTCTCAGAGGCTCGTGGGAAGGGGGCTTGAAGGTGACTTGAGGATGGCAGCTGAGGCTAGTGTGAGTCAGAACAGGGGATGGACATCCACTGGCGGGTGGTGGGAAAGGCGGCACCACAATCTAGGGTGTGTGCTGTGAGGCCAGGGGTGGGAAGGGGGAGGCAAGCGTCTCTCTCCCAAATCTCTCCTTTCCCAGGAAGGTGACTTTTTGCTCTCAGTTTGGTCCTCCCCACCCTGGGTTTGTCTGAGAGAACCCCAGTACAGAGCAGACTGGGGTGAACGCAGGTGGCTCTGTGACATGTCCCAGTCAGCTACTTGAGAAGAAAATGAGAGAGGCAGCAATGCGAGGCTTTGTGTCCCGCCTCCTGTGAAACACGTAGGCGGGTCTGTACACAAACATCGGCTCATACAAATAAACCAAACCTGGCCAAAAATAACAGAAAAGGCAACAGATGCTTCCAATTAAAATGTCAGCGTCTCCCGAGAAGCCGTGTTCTCACGTGGTGTGGGTGCTCTGGGGCCGAGGACTGCGGGGAGGGACCGCATATGGAAATCTGTGTGCATTATACCAGGTCCCAGATGCCATGGAAGACACTGGCCTGACCCTTGCAATTAATACGGTGGCTGTTTCTAGGGTGTGCACACGGACGCAGGGAAAAATCAGGAAGTTGTGAAACAGAGAGACTGTTCCCACTGTATCCTGTAGACAAGGAGGAGTCTAGGAGTGTTCTCAGAGAACACTACCCTGGGGGCTTCCTCACACCTCATCCTCTTTCCTCTTTGCCTTCATTTCCTCATATTCCTCAACATTATCATAAAAGGAAAATCAATGCACAGGAGTAATAGTCAGTCAGTGGGGAAAGGCTGTCAGAAAGATGCGCATTGCGGATAAAGGGTCAATATCCCTCGTTCCTTAGTGGTGAGGGTCGAGAAATGATGGACACATGCTGGCTTATGGAAACAGCACACCGAGTCATAGCCTCCCTGACACTGCTCGTCTCCTAAATCCTTCATAAAATGGTTCCTTTCCAATTGGCCTTGCTGTTTACTGGCAGTAGGTCCTCATTCCGCTTTCCTTTCAGGGTAGCTTTGTTCTGTTTTCTTTCAGTTTTCCCCAAACTCTTTCTAGCCCCAGTTGGGTAATGACTAAGGAAAGCAATGAAAGAGGCAAGGAAACAAAATGGCAGAGGAGCAGAAAGGAAACCAACATCGTTCTTTCCAAAATTCCACTGTCTCCTCAGACCAATAGGGAATATGTATTTGAAATGGTGCCTTATTCTAATAAATGAATCTCCTTCTTCTCCTGATTATTTTTATTATCATCACTATTATCATAAAATCCACATTTTATAGCTGAAGATCCAACTAGAGTAATGTCCATGGACAGGAAGAACAATGGGGGAAATTAATGAACTGAAACCTCATTTGAGTTTCTATTGAGAAAGATGATAATTTGTTGATTTTAATAAGCTCCTAGATTGAATTGCTACCATAGGCCAGAGCTGGTAGGCCTCGGTACCCACCAGGTAATACAAGATGTGAAATTTAAATATTTTTATGTGAACTCAAACACATTTTCATTTCTTAATGGTCACTATTACTAACCAGTTAAGAGAAAGACCTGCTCCATAAAACAAACAAATAATTAGTTTTGACAACAGGAGCTTAAATAGGACGTTAATTAGCAGCCATTGAGATAGGGAGGTCCTGGATGGGAACAATTACACAGACAAATCCACAGTATGGCTACAATGTGCCAGGGTCCCATCCCTCACCATATGGCTGCAGTCTGGCGAATGGCTCGTTGGCAATTCATTACCATATCACTTGGAACTCAGGAGCGAATGGTTTATGATTAGCCAATTCATTATGCTATCCTTGGTACCTCAAGGGGGCCCTGAGGGCTTGCCTCCCCCATTGTGTTATTTTAAGGACATATGACAGGGAAGGAACAGCCCTCCCTTCCCCAGCTGCCTCAAAGTACTGTTTGCTGGAAAGTTTTCTGGAATTGAGATAGAATCTTTCAAAAGAAAATAAACAAGCAAAAAATCCCCGCAGTCATGAACTGTAGCCACAGCTGGAACCATTGGAACATTCCAGGAGATGAAAACAAAGATTTCCTCCTCCTTCCCTTCCATCCTACTGAGGACACATCAGCCAACCTTGTGAGTACATTTTGGCTACACAAGAGCGCGATCAGAGGGAAAGAAGGACTAAAGACAATTAGACCAGAATACAGGAAGTCATGGTTCTTGAAGGGGCCCTATTACTAACTTTAGGTAAGTCAGCTGGATCCTTGGTCCTTAGCTTCAAAACCTACAAAATAGACACAATACTTTCTGTCTCACCCATTTCCTAGTGGTGTGGAAAGCCTCGTGAGAGAAGCGTCTGATGGGGAAAATTACTCTGAATCCACAGGGCTGATTACAATGCAGCAGATAGCACTCGAGCCATCAGAGCGATTTATTTTCAAATCGTTAGCACAGGTGGGCAAGGAAGAAGGGGGCACAGCCTCTCTCATTGAATCTACTACAGATGGGGTCTGCCTACCTCGGTAACTAAGCATTTTAACTAGAGTTACCAAGAAAGAGTGTACAAGATTTTGCATAAGGAAAAAAAGTGAAGGTGTGGCCCAAGGACTAAAGAAAAGGTGCGCATCTCTCAGGGAGCCTGACATAGTAGCAGGAATACCTGAAGAGTCAGAAAACATTAAGATAGGTGGGTTCCAGTGACAATCCCAAATCGAAGGAACAGAGAAGGAAGGGAGGACACCTAAAATCAGACAATGAGTTAGTTGCATTAATGTAATTCGCTAAGCATTTGGTTGGGCAGGGATGTAGCACTGCAGAAGGGAAGCCCCACTGGCGAGTGCAGAGCACAGGATGGTTCTGCTTTGGTTAATGGGCATAACATGGAGACGCACTTTCTAGAGCTTGTTCCGTGAAATCCACTGCAGTCCGTTCCCCAATCCTATAAATATCTGCCTCTAAGAAACAATCCCAAGGCCAAGACAAGGTCCCCATTTCCTGAAAACATACATAATGCTATCACGTGTCACAAACACTATCAGGCCACTGCATCATAAATCTGACCTAAAAGAAGCATGCTTGCTACAATCAACAGTAATTATACATTTAATTAGCTCTAATTTTGTTTCCTTCTTAGAATTCCAAGGGGCTCTGGGGAAGACTTTCCATGGCCCAGGTCCCGGTAAGAGCTATCCAGGGAACTTTAAAATGATGCTTTCTTCTTTGTGTGACAAATATCCCTGTAGCAAGCAGTAGAGGCATTAGAAAAAGAAAAGATTTTATTGACCATTCTTTGAAAAAAGAAAACACAAAAACCAACACAGGTCCTTCTCAAAATCTTATGTTTTTAAGGAAGCTCTGCCCAGAAAATCCAGAGAACTGGATCTGAATTCTGGGCGTGACACTCATTCAGGGTGCAATATTTAACATGTCAGTTAGCCTCGTTAGGCTTCCGTCCTCTGGTCTACAAAGTGACTGTAATTACATTGGCTAGATGATCTCTGAGAAAATGCTTCTTGGAGCATAATCCTACAGACCCAAATACTTGTGGAAGGCCAGAGCTATGCCTTTGCTTTAGGGATGCTGAAGAAGGGATTTGGGTACTTTTCAGCTTTATCACTCTAGCATCCCACCATTCAGTACTGTTGCCATATTTATGATATATGGGGGATTCCCAGTGATGCTTGTCAACAACACAAGCCCTAAATATGAAACTGTTCCCATGGGAATGGGGTGTATTTTTCTGGGCTCATCCTCGAGCACAACCAAACACCTATCATGTGCTAGGTGCTCTGCTAGGCTCTGGGGTACAAGGATGAGGTAACACAGGCCCTGTCCTGGAGTCTGGTGGGGGAAGTCAGACCCATAAACAGATCATTTCAGGGCAAGCTAGTATGTGAAACATATCAGAGAGTTTCTCAAAGCCTTTTGTCCCAGGGCTTACCTGCACTGGAAACAACTAGAGAGTTTCTGAAAGGCACATTTCTGTTCCATCCCTGCCTCATGAATCTGAATCCCTAGGAGCAGAACTTGGGAATCTGCCTGTTTAATAAGCCCTCTAGGATCTACCACCTAACAAAAAGTTCATTATGGGAAAAGTTAGCTATGGGAACTCACAAGGGGATGGCACAGCATCTTGTCTTTATGGACCACTTATTTGAGTTCTGTGCTCTTCTAGGTTCTATGGGAAGTCTAATAACGTATGAGATAGAGTCCATTCCCTCTGAGTTCTTACAGCCTATACTTTTTCCTAGAGCCAGAAAACCAGGAAACCATATCCAGGGATGATGCGGGAAAAGCAGAGTTGGAGCTCATCCCTCAGAGTATTTAAAAACATTTTTTTTAACATTTATTTATTTTTTAAGAGACAGAGACAGAGCATGAGCAGGAGAGGGGCAGAGAGAGAGAGGGAGATACAGAATCAGAAGCAGGCTCCAGGGCTCTGAGCTGTCAGCACAGAGCCTGACGCGGGGCTTGAACCCATAGACTGCAAGATCATGATCTGAGCCAAAGTCAGGTGCTTAACTGACTAAGCCACCCAGGTGCCATCCCCAACTCAGTATTTTTGCTCTAGCCAGCTGCAATGACTTGCCAGCTTCTTCCCCCATGACTCTCCTTTTCTTAGGCTGGAAGCTACTAGACTTAACATAGGAAGACTTAGCTTTGCCCAAGGCTCTTGGACCCCATTGATCCAAGGAAGGTTTAAAGCAGGATGTGTGGGGTCTTTTGTCACTGCTAGTGCTTCTCTGACCTAGTAACTCATTATCAGACCTCTGCTGCTAACATGGGGCTCCTGGGTGGCTCAGTTAGGTTAAGCATCTGACTAGAGCTCTGTAGAGTAGGGCTCTGTACTGACAGCTAGGAGCCTGGAGCCTGCTTCGGATTCTGTGTGTGTGTGTCTCTCTCTCCTTCTTCCACTCATGTGCTCTCTCTCTCTCAAAAATAAAAACATTAAAAACAAAAACAAAAGAGAGAAAACCTAACATCAGATTGGAAGCCAAGTAACTTGCACAGGAGGAATATATAGAGAATCTTGGGTGGTTTGGCTAAAGCATAATTATAATTAGGGCAGGGTACATAAGCTAGATTTTCTGGTTTTCAAAAATCAGGATTGTAATAAAAATTTTTGTGGTAGTTCAATTTTCAGTAGCAAATGTGTATGTAGAGGATCTTATTAAAACCGAGACTTATTTGAAAAAAAAAAAGTTCCTGTTTCATGCTTATCCAGTGTCCCAGGACCTCAACAGCCTTTGCTCTTTTGTGTCTATGCCAGGGACATGGCCTTCAGCTACAGTTCTGTGAATGGAGGCAATGCTACCTTCTCTGACTATGACAAAGCATTTTCACAAATATCACAGCATTTGAATTATACAACAACTTACACATTTCCTAGAGAGATAATGTTCTGTTTATTTTATAGATAAGTGTAAGGGACTTAGTTAAGTTTACAAGCTGGTAGATGGAAGACCCAAGTCCTCCATCTCATCTCAAATGGGAGTCTTCTTGTTCATCAATAGTCTGTGTCTATCACATAATAGTCAAAGGTCCTTTATCAAGGGGAATGTCCATGGACAGGACACAACTGGAGAGTTACTCTTTTTCTCGGTGTGTCCAATATTTGGAAAAACCTCTGACATCTTTGGTGAGCCAGTTCGCAGAGTGGAAATGGCCTGGCACTTGGAGTCCCTCTGTTCCTTACTCTCTATATGATCTTGGGCAAGTTTTAGCCTTTTTGTCCCTCAGGTTTTTTGCTGGTAAATATGGGACAATAATCCCAGGCCAGAGGGTATTGTTGAATGAAATAATGTAGGTAATGCTCTTGGCTCAGTAGATGTTAGCTTCCCTTTAATTTCCTGATTCTTTTCCCCCTGTCAATGGAACTCAAGACGCTTTGTTGCTCTTGACTTCTGCAATGAAGGTCCAGTTTTGTACCTCTCAGGTCCTAGAGACTGTTGAGACGCTTCTTTCTCTGTTATCTGACTCTGACAGCATCTTGATTTGTCCTCACCATATAAATCTTCCCACGGCACCATGGAAATCCCACCTCTTTCTGAAACCAGAGAGAACCTGGTGAAAAGGCAGAGATGAATCCACCTTAAGCTTGATAGTTTGCCTACACCTGTCCCTGACCTACTGCTCTGAACCTCAGTTACGCACAGAGGGACACAGAAGAAAGGGCTGGGCACAACAGTTATAGCAGCTGTGCTCTTTCTTGGAGAGCTGGAAGGCTATGCACACCCACTAGAGGCTGAGAATACTCATGCATTAAGGTAAAGCCAGGATTTCAGGTCAGAAAGTATTTTATAGCAACCCAGCATACCAAAGAGACATGCATGCTCCTTGGGGTGGATTCAAATATAGGCCAAGTGGCTAGAAGGAGTGATTATTTCTACAATGGATAATCTTTCTCACACACTATATTCTTTCTCTCCATGTCCCCTTTATAAAAATAATAAGTAGCCAATTATTATCAATGTATTTGCTGCTTCTTATAATTACATTATCCATGATTAACTCACTGGAGTCTAATGTGACTCTAGAGTTATTTTGTAGGAATGCTCCATCACTGGGCACGGTGGGACTCTTGTGAGCACAGCCTCACTCTGCTGGGCTAATGGAGCTCAATTAATGCACATGGAGAGAGACAAAGAAGAGGATGAGAAATGGCAGGCCCCTCAGTCTTACTGAGTTGCAAAGCCCCTCCACATTCATTATTTCATTTGATACACATAGTGGCTCTATGAGGTAGCTGCAATAGCTGTTATCTACAGTCTACAAACTGGGAAACAGATCCAGGTCAGATCATAACATGGTTCCCAACAGAGGATTAAAACCCATGTTGATACCCTGCTAGTGCATCCCTAAGGATATTGATCAGTGATTTTAATGGTAATCATTTGTGTCGTGCTTTCAAGTTTGCAAAAATGTTTTCAAATTCCTGATCTCATTTGACCTTTACAACGATCCTGTGCCATAGAGAAGAAATTATAATGCCCAGTTTTAGAGAGGAGGTAACTCTGGTTTAGAAAGGTGGCTTGTTCAAGCCTTTAACATGTGAAAACTGGGATGGGAACCATGGGCTCCTGCCTTCTAATAAAGTGTGTCACTCCATTACAGCACCCCTGGAAGCCAAGAACTTACTAGAAACATGTGACTTAAAAGCAGCATAGGATAGCCACATGCCATTATAATTGCATTTTGTACAAAAAGCTATTCTCTGGGGAGCGGTCCTTAATTTAGGGAGTCCATGAGCTTCTGAAATAATGCATATCTATCCTATCTATCTTCTCTCTGTGTGTGTGTGTGTGTGTGTGTGTATATACATATATATACATATATATATATATGTATATACACACATATGGATGTATATGTATACATAAATCATATTTTAGGGAGATTCTTTAAAATGTCCATCAGATTTTCAAAAAAGTATGTTAACCCCAAACATGCAGGGTGTTGGATTATTCTGGTCTCTTTTCTACCAATGGACTAAGATGGTCTGGGGGGAGTGGACCAGGAAGGAGATGGAGAAGGCTTCAGAGGAGAGCAGGGGAGCAGGGTCATGCAGGCCAGAGGAGGCGACTATTTTAAGATGTCAGGTCCAGGCAATGGTTACACAGTGACAAATGCTGCAGAGACCAAACTGAGGCTTGGACAAGCTGGCATATCTGGCAGTCAGAGGAGTTTCTGTGGAACTGTGGGACCAGAAAGCAGACTGTGAAGTGTTAAAGAAGGTGGAGATGAGGAAGGGAAGACAGTGAACACAGTAATACTTCTTTAAAATCTGGCAATTAAGGAAAGTGGAGAGACGGGGTGCTAGCCTGGGGGAAAAGCGGACCAAGGAAAGTTCTCTCCTCTTTTTTCATTCTCCTTAAAAATGGGAGTTGATGTGTTTGTGGAGGAAGAATCTAATTGAAAGGGAGAGACCAGGTGAGAACACAGGAGCCTAATTAGAAGACAGGAGGGGATGAATCCTGAGCTGAGATGGAGGGTTCACTTTAGAATAATAGATTTGAGACTCTCCTGAAGCAGGCGTGGTGGTGGGAGGGAGAGGTGAAGATGCAGAGAAAGTGTGAGCTTCACGCACATTTCCTGCCAATTTCATCTACAGCACTACTCATGGCGCTTACAGCGAGCAGCGCGCCGCCATCCAGCCGGGCTGTTCCTGTCACCTCCAGGCACAAGGCCTTCTGGCTCAGGGTGGCTGGCAGCTTCTTGCTGCCCTTCCTGTTCTGAGTCTCTCCATCTCCCAGCATCTGACACCGACCCTGTCCAGGGGGCTCCTCTAGCTTCTACCTGTAGCTCCTCCTTGAGCTTCCAGCAAACAAAATTCTCCTGGGCTGATTTCAGTAGTAAAATATAGAATGTATTCGGGCAATAGTTTTCCTTGTTGTTGATTTATTTGATTGCTAAACCTTTTAGAAAACTTGTGCTACACGGTGTACAGATACATTATCATTTTATAGCTATAAAATAGATGATATATTTGGCAAATTCTGTGTAAAAGTTTTTTCTGGGCCTTGGACAGAAATGGACTTTCATATTGTTCCTAAGGTACAGTCAGAGCCTTCTTATTATTTTACTTTTAGTTCCTTTAATTAATCTATGAAAAGCACTCAGACTGGTGCTTGACACAGAGGGTGAGTATTAGTTAATGCTGTCATTATCATTACTGTTGTTAGGAGCTGTATGACCAGCGACAATTCAATTCTGACGTGGGGCATCAATGTCTTCATTCATAAAGTAAGGGGAAGATATTCTCTTTTCAGAATGTGTTCTGAAGACTTTGGGCTCCACCTCATCACACACCACCATTTTATTCATTTTACCCATTTCCTTGGGGTTTCACATAATGTTCAATTGAAGAAGGGTTCTGAAAAAAAAGTTACAAGCACTGTACCAGACAGTCAAAGGCCCATTCTCAAAAGTACTTGACTGTCTATGGAAAGATGCTGTTGACAATGGACAGAGAGGTGAAGTGGTCTCAGTGGGGGCTACCACAAATCAGGGAAGGCTCCCTGGAAGAGGTGAGTTAGAAAGTTAGAATCTGGGTATTTATAGCAGTTGATGAGCCTAGAAGAGAAACTGAAATTGCTACAGAGTGGGGAGTATAAATCATAGGTGCTGAAGGGCAACTATGTGGGGAGAAAAAGGTTAGCAGCCCAACTCAGGCCTATCCCTGGGTTGTAGAAGCCAAATGGGCAGACAGGACTTCAGGCATAATTACCCCAAGTGGAAATTTGACCAAAGTGTGAAGGGATTAACAGCAAAGATGATTGGCTCCACTGAGGAAATCACATAGTCAATGCTGTTTCTTATATGGACAGAAAAGCAGTGTCCAGAGGAGGCAAGTCTAGGGGCACAAAATGAGTTACTGCTGACTGGTAGCCACCGCTAGCTAGTTGTTAACCAACTAGCCTCTCCCCCTCTTTCTTAGCGTTAGAGCTCCCAGGTTTTTTAGCTGGGCACACTGCTGCATTTAACAAAACATTTTCTGGCCTCCTTTGAGGTTAGGAATGACCAATAAAATGTCTAGGCAAGTTAAGGACTTCCAGGAAAGAACTATTGGAGATATATAGGATGGCCCATAGGAACCATTTTGTCCTTCCTGCTGCTTCTTGCTTCCGACCTCGATGACTTTTAGCCATGGGGCCGCCTCAGATCATGAAGTGACCTGGGAGATGGAACTCATGTAACTAGGGATGGCAGAGCAGAAAGATGGAAAGAACCTGAGTCCTGGAGAGATTGCACAGACACCGTATCAGCCCCGGATGGCCAACCTCTGAATTCTTTTATGTTGACAGAGAGACTGTCCTATTGTATTTAAGCCATTGTCATTCCTGGGCTCTGTTCCTAGCCACAGAATGTTCTTGATGCCCTGGCAGAGCAGGGGCTGGCGGGGCCCCCTGTGTGCCTTGACTATTTTGCTTGGCAGCGCTTCGTGCATGACCCTGCTGCTCCCGTGTGTGGAACTGTCTCGGTGTGTGTGCATGAGCAGAAATCCAAAGCCAAAATAATCTTCAAAGCTGTCAGCTCTGTTTCCTGCAGACTCATGCTCCCCACTGCCTTCTCATTTCCACCGGAGGAACGAGAGGCTGCTGGTGAATAACTTTTTCTTTCTTGAATTGTTTACTATGTCACACACTCAATATCCACAGCACAGAATGTTGTAATGTTCACATCTTGCTGAATTTGTTTTAGTCTTTTTTAAACTTAATGAAATAAAACATTTGTTCAGTTGAACCCTCTGTGTACTATCCTTGAGCCTATTAGCCTCTCCCTTCTTCTGAGAAACATTTCTCCTGAACTGGATGGATCTTTCTCGGTGTTTGTATGCTTTTACCACACCTATGCTTGAATCTGTAAGTAACAGACAGTTTTGTATGCTTTAAACATGGATGTAAATGATACATTGATATGATGTGATTCTTTTTGTTCAACTTGGGAGTTTCCAGAATAATCCTTCTTTTTTTTCCTCCAAAATAATCCTTCTTTATACATGAGCCTAGCTCAGGGAGACTCACTGCTATGAAATGTACACTGCTTTTCCACTGCCCTATTGATGAACATTTAGATTGTTTCCAAATTTTCAATATTGCACAGCATGCAGTAATAAACATCCTTTTACAAGTCATATTACACATAGGAGTGAGTTTTGCTAGGGTATAGATCTAGACATAAAACTAGTTGTCATAGAGACACATATCTTCACTTTTACAAGATTTCTCCAAATTGCTCTCTAAAGGGGTTAAATAATGCACTCCCTCCAGAATGACAGTGTCTATTTTCCTCAAAAATTCAGCACTGTTGAACTATTAATGTTTGACAAATTGTATAGGTGCGAAATGGTATCTGTTTGCTATAATTGGCATTTTCTTGATTATTAATGAGGTAGGGCATCTTTTCATGTTTTTATAGGCCATTTTGATTTACATTTCTATTTTTATATTTTGTCTATTTTTTTCTGTTGGGCTTTTGTCTTTTCCTTATTGCAGTGTTTTACTAACATATTTTAAATATTAATCCTCTGCTGGTCAAATGCATCACAACTGCCTCTTTCAAATCTCTCACTTGTATTTTGGCTTTGCTCATGGTGTCTTTGGTCTTATAGAAATCTTAAATTTTAATGTGATCCAATTTATCTTTTTCTTTTGTGCTTTTTTTGAATCATAAGAAATCTTTCCCTGGTTTGATATAAAAACATCTTCCTGAGTTTTCTTCTAATAGTTAAAAAGTTGTTGTTGTTATTTGAAATTTTAGCTTCAAATCCACCTGGAGTTTATCTGCAATATTTTGTTATTTAGTGTATGAAATAGCTCTAATGTTAATTTTCAAGTATGGGGAGCCAATTGTTGTGACACTAATAACAAAAGTCCATACTTTACCTATTTATTTGTAACTAACTGCTGTCATGTACTCAATTTCCCAAAATGCGTGGGTCTCTTTCTGAACTTTTTAGTTTATTTCATTAATCTCTGTATCCCTACCCCTCCATCACAAGGTTTTCTCATGAGTTTTGATGTCTGTTAGGTAAACCTCTCTTCTTTATGTTCTTTCTAAAACCTCTTTTGGCTATTATTGGCCTCTTTAACTTTTGTATGAATTTTTAAATTTATTTTTTCCAGTTTCATTGAGATATCAACGGGCAATGGACATGTAAGTTTAAGGTGTTCAGAATAATAGCTTGACTTCCCTATATTGTGAAATGTATATGAATATTGATGAATCTTTTCATGCAATGCTTCCTTCCTACCTTTCTCAGCAGGTGCTTCCTCCCATCCCATCCACACACAAAGATCCAGGTCATGTCTAATGCTGCCACCAGATGGCCGATTGTTCTTGGGCCAGTGGTCTACCCTCTCTGGGCTTCAGCTTCATGATCTCAGGTATGCTCTGCCTACCTCCCAGGACTGTACTGCTGAGTGGAGGTAAGGATGTAAGAATTTTTTGGAGAATTAAAAACAAAGTCAAAAAGAGTAAAAAATACTAATCTCAGGACTGGCCTAAGACAAAAGGTGAAAAATTGGATACTTTTTCCTCAGCTTTCTGCCTTCTCTACCATTCCTGACTCTATTCTTCTAAACTTCCAGGGTTATGAGACAGAGCTCTTTCACTGGGGTACACATATCATGAAACGGTGGTAGAGGCAACTTGTATTTATAAGGCCCAGTTTTAGACTCTAACCTGTGACTTAACATAAGTCACTCAAACTCTTTGAATCTCAATTTATTCATCTTTACAAGGGTCATAAAATTTCCCTTCCCCAACTAGTACTGTCAAATTGAAATGAAATAATGGATGTGAAAGTGCTTGGTAAAAATGTGAAGCCTTATAAGAAACAGTTTTTGTTAGTGTTTTTGCTGACAGTTACATGTGACAAAGAACTTATAGGAAGGTGACGGTGTTTATTCTGTTGAAGTGCTTTGCTGTCACCACTTGAATCAAGGCATGTAGGAGAAAGAAACCTACACTGTAAGTATGGTAGACCCAGTACAGTATCTACAGTCTTCTAGAAGATGCAAGAAGTCCCTATCTGTTTAAAAAAAATTTTTTTTTTAAATATTTTATTTATTTCTAGGAGAGAGAGAGACAGCGTGAGCAGGGGAGGGTCAGAGAGAGAGGGAGTCACAGACCGAAACAGGCTCCAGGCTCTGAGCTGGCAGTCAGCACAGAGCCCGACGCGGCGCTCGAACCCACGAACCGTGAGATCGTGACCTAAGCGAAAGTCGGACGCTTAACCGACTAAGCCACCCAGGCGCCCCTAAAAAATTTTTTTTAATGTTTATTTTAAAGAGAGAAAGACAGAATGTAAGTGGGGGAGGGGCAGAGAGAGAGAGAGAGAAAGAGACAGAATCCAAAGCAGGTTCCAGGCTCTGAGCTGGAGCACAGAGCCCGACACAGGGCTCAAACTCGTGAACTGTGAGATCATGACCTGAGCTGAAGTTGGACCTTAACCAACTGAGCCGCCCAGATGCCCCAAGAAGTCCCTTTCTTAAATACCATTTCCTTTAGACTTTTCAGTCTGGATATACAGAGAAGTGGAGGTGGTTGAGATTCCATGAGGTCTGTGTAGACAAAAAGACAGAGCTAACCCTGGTGCAGGTACTGGGCTCAGCACTGACTAGAGATGGTGAGAGTCTTGGGGGTTCAAGGGTGGGAACAAATCAGTCTTTGTACCCTCCTCACAGATACCATTTTGTTAAAATGAACATTAAGGTTAGTCCTGATATTCTGTGGAAAGACTTCCTGTGGAATGAACATACAGCAATGCCTCCACATCTGTCTATCCCTGGCTACTCAGATGAGCAGAGCATCCTGTGCTCCTGTACCAAAGTCAGACTTGGGATTGCACCAAATGATATCCACAGGCTAGATGACATGAGGCTGTAGTCCACCTGCTTAATCTCATATAGAACACTCTTTTCCTTGGCAATTTGGTTCCTGTTCTTTCCTTAGTTCTACTGAAACAGGACTCCTCACATGTTTCCTAGTCACCTCCATGGCTAATGATGGACTGTAATGTTCTGACCAGTCTCTGCTGGAAGTTGCTAGAATCCTTCTAAAACAATTAGCAGCATTATCACTCCTACCTGTCGCCTCTGCTAATGTCCACTTCTCTGCTGTGGTCTGGGCAGAGTCCTGGAATTTTGACCTGGATTTGGATCTTAGTCCTTAGACCTCCCAACCTGCCTCTCCTTTCCTTTGGTTCCACACCATTTCTGACCCAGTCTTGTTTTCTGCTTCCCATGTGACTCCTGCCTGCTCGTGCTCCCATGTTCATGCGACTCTCCTTCTGGACCCTGTCTTGTCATGCTATAGATGAACCACTTTGCAAAATATATCAGGTATCATTTGGAACAGATCACAGCTGACTTTATTATTATTATTATTTTCAAATGTGGGCATGAAACATAGGCACAAGTTCTCTAATAAAAGCTGTGATTGTCTGCTTATAGCTTCTTTCATGAATGAAGGACACATTCTGCTAGCTACTGGGAGTTGTCCTCTGAAGAAAGTAGACTTGCCCAAGGTCACAATCTTTCCTTGGGGCAGCCCACACCCTGTGACTGCTTGATGTGGTCACAGTAATCAGAGGGAAAGAGTTTAAAAGTACAGCCCTTCATGACAACTCTGAAGGGCCATCCCCTTCTCAGATCCTCATGGGGTGGGCTGAGGCTTTGGGAAAGCCTGCTGCCAGGCTCCTCTCTCTGCCCATTCCTCTCTCCTTCCCTTCCCCTGCAGGGCTTGATCCTGAGCACTCTTACTTCCAACAAGTCTCCAAGTACAGTCAGATTCTTAGAGACTCTAGCCTATGACAAGTGTCCACAGTTATTTTCTTATTCAACCAATCGATGCTCTATCTCACCATTTTCTTTCTCCATAAATTCATTTTCCTTGTGGTGGGCAGACTAGTGCCCATCTCCACCCCAAAGATGTCCACACCCCAGTCCCTCAGAAACTGAGAAAGTGTTATCTTCCACGTTAAAATGGACTCTGCAGATGTGAATAAAGTTACTGACCTGAAGACAGGGAGATTATTCTGGATTATTCAAGTGGACTCAGTCTAATCACCTGAGTCCTTAAAAGCAGAGAACCCTTCCTGACTGTGGTCAGAGATGTGATTATAGAAAAAAGATAAGAGAGATCTGACATTTCTTGCTGTGAAGATGGAGGAAGGGGCCACAAGCCATGGAATGCAGGCAGTTTCTAGAAGCTGGACAGGGCGGAGAAATGGATTCTCCCCAGAGTCTCCAGAAAAGAATATAGCACTGCTAACACTTTAATTTTAGCCCAGTGAGCCCCGTGTAAGACCTCTGGCCTGTGGAACTGTGAGACAATAAATTTGTGCTGCTTAAAGCCTCTAAGTATGTGGTAATTGGTTACAGCAACAGTAGGAAAGTAATATATTCCCCTTAGGGCTCAACTTAATATTTGTGCATTTATATGACCTTGCATATATATTTCACCTGTGTACGCCTTATTTCTCTCATCTAGAAAATGGTTATTTGGTGCCATATGCTTTCAAAACCCCTTCTAACTTGGTATTTTATGACTGTAACTGGCTAGATCCCCTACTTTGCAACATTTATTTTTTCCTTCTAGTGAGGCAGTTGTTTGCTTATCTTTTTGATGATGATTCAAGGGCAAGCCTGTCTGAGATGCTTCAGGAAGCAACAGAATGGCCATGCACCAGGGTCAGGAGTAGGTATTCTTTCTTTTTGTCTGTCTGGCCCTTCTAGTCTGTCTTTATGTCAATTTCTAAATTTCCTATTCCCATAACTCCTCATGACTATAGGAAAAATGCATCTCAGCTGGTGAAAAATTTATAAACCAAAGCCTGATGACTCATAGAATTTATAATTTTTCTTTCTACTAGTAGACTTTCAAGTACAATTAAAAAATTTTGGTTATGCTGAAAATAACTCATTAAAAGTAGTAGGTACCAAGCAGAGGTGGGATCAAAGGTAGCAGAATTCTGGTTGCTGGTGAAAGTTAGGATTTCTTTGGGAAAATCTACCATTTTTAAGATTTTAAAAATGTCCTTAGCCTGACTTTTGTTAGGAATAAGTATAATAAAGTGGCACTGTAATTAAAATATTGATAAACCCACTACACATAGCTGTTATGAAAAAAAAACCTGGACACTAAAATGGGATAAAAATAGAGCCTCATTTGGCCCCTTCACCCTCCTAGTGGGAAACCAATACAGTTGACACTTCATTAACTGCTCTGCGTTAAGAAAAGCTGAGCTGACCACAAAATAATAATGGCAATAGCACAGTGATAATGATGACTCTTGCTACATTTATTTAACACATTACGCTTTTCAAAGCACTTTCTGTCTGTTTACTTGTTTGAGCCCCTAGGTCTCAGTATTTCCATAAGAAAGTGGGGGAGGTGGTGAGGAGAGTATCATCCACCTGATTTGACAGATGAGGGAATCCTGACCTACAGTGTCTAAATGACCCTCATGTCGTCACAGCTGTGAGCAGCAGGTCTGGGCCTGGGGGCTGCGCTGTACATGGAGATCCACATCTGCTATAGCTCACTGTCCCTGGCAGTTGGAGTCGCCCAACTCAGGGTCAAACACTATCACTGGAGACATTATTTATACTGCAAACCTAAAGCTAATAGAAATAATTTCTTCTCCTCAATAGAAAGAACAAAGTCACTAAAGAATTTAAAAAAATTTTAATGTTTATTTTTGAAAGAGAGGAAGAGAGAGAGCAGGAGATGGGCAGAGAGCGAGAGGGAGACACAGAATCCAAATCAGTCTCCAGGCTCCAAGCTGTCAGCACAGAGCCCCACTTGGGCCTCTTAACTCATAAACTGCGAAATCATGACCTGAGCCGAAGTCAGACACTTAACTGATAGCCACCCAGGTGCTCCTAAAGTCCCTAAAGAATTAGTCATTAACATTAGCTGGGAAAAGTCCAAAGAACTGAATGGAAGAGAAAGAAAACTCGAAGTGGATTTTAGTCTGTCACCTATGTCACTAGGGTTGTGGTGCTGGCCAGTGTGTCTGTGTATGAGCCAGAGTGGAGGAAAAGTACCCCCATTTCCACCTTCCTGGGATCTTATTCATGTTCCTTGGAACAGTTCCCCAAAGCCCTGTATGTTACAGACTCTGTAAAATGACATCAACAGTGTCACTCCTTGCCTCTACCCCCACCTCACAACCCAGGTCCAATTAATCTGACTGACCTGGAAGAAGATAAGACAACCTGAGGCCAGCAGCACAAAATAGAGCAGCCCTCAAAGGCATCCCCAAGTCATCTGAACAATGAGGGGGTAAGACTAGATTTCCTCAATGATTCCACTTATTCCAACAATTTCCTATTTTATATCTGGTACAGCAGTATCATTTGGACTTGGGTTTGAGAGCCAAATGGTAACTCTCTGACTGGGTTATAATGTGACCTTGGTTATTATCACTTAGCCTCCATGAGGCTCAGTTCTCTCACCTATGAAATGGATGTGATAATAGTGAGTCTCCTTCACACTTTATACCATTGTCATAAGAGTCAAATTAAAGCATTGTTGATCAGTGTTCTTCTATGTAGATCTTACATGGAAGAGATGTTATGATTTTATTATTGGTGATAGTGCTAACTATTGTGATTGTAGTTTAATAGTAACAAGGATCTTATTAGAATCAGCAATTGTGGTAGTGCTGGTAAGGCACTTCAGGGATTATTCATCATATGTGGATATTGGCTGAAGAAGTCACTGATGTTGAGAAAATGTGTACCATGCCCTTTCTCAAATTATTTCCTTGGGGCTTTGCAATAATTCTAAGACACAACAAGAAGCTAAGGCTAAGATAAAGAGAGAGAGAGAGAGGAGAGAGACAGAATGCGAGAGAGAGGCAGACAGACAGAAGTGGTTTTAAAGTTGATATCATGAGAACCTGGTGATTTCTGCAGACTTCCAGAATTGGCAGGTATACCTAGCACTTCTTATGTAGAACAATCTTTACAGCCTTGCTACCAGGGGCTTGTTGCTTTAATCACAAGAGGGGGTATGGCTGGTATCCGAAGTTCCTTCATAGGGAACAGAATTATTCACCATTCAAAATCATTGATGAGTCAACTGATCCCTGCTCTGTGATTGATATATGAATGCCCACTAATAATTTTCTCAGCAGGAGCTCTCTAACATGATGATTTTTCCTGAGAGAGCCCACAAGGTGTGTCCCCCTACCAAACTTCATGGATTTGTTGGGAAGTGACTGCCAGTCATGAACTAACTTAAGGCTTTTTTTTTTTTTTTTTTTAATCAAGGTGAGGCCCACGTGACTAGTGCTCATCAATGGAATATAATGGTATCAATTACAGGCAAGGTAGGAAGTGGGTATACCATCTTCACTCTCTTCTTCCCTGTCAGTCAGGTAGATGAAGAAAATCCAGCATAAAACTCAAAGGCCCTAGAAAATGATGAAGTCACAATACAGGAAACACCTGGGTTTCTGAATCACCACTTTGACAAACACCCATTTGGGCCTTATACAAGGGAAAAATGATCTATGGTGTTAAACCACCAGGACTTGAGTGTCATATGTTACACCAACTATTATACTACAGATCCAGTGAAAAGAGATCCATCAGTATTTCAGACCTGGTTCTAATTTCCTGCCATTTAAAAACCATTGCCTTTCTTCTCCATAGATACCAGCTCACCCATCCTAAGCAGATTTCTCTGTGATCTGTAGAGGTGTAGAGAAGCTGGTCTGCCTGTCAAATAACCAATAAACCTCTGTTTGGCAAAACAGCTGTTTTCATCAGTAAGTGACCTTATGATAACATTTACATTGCTGGAGAAATCATTCCAACCCTGAACCAGAGGTATCCCAAATCAGGCCTTCCTGGTGGCACATGGAAAGTAAACTAATGAAGTACAGGATTATTAATGATTTTATCTTCTCACTTACACATCTCCTTTCCTTTTACAAATTTGCCAATATGTCCAGTGGTGTCAGATCTGTTTATCTATTTTGATTCATAAAAATAGAACCTGTCCAGTTGGAATTTTGCTGAGAAGATAGACACTGTGTCTTTATGCTAGCTTATGTCTGAAAGCGACCATGATTGAGCTGGGAAGACAATGACTCAAGGGGAAGAAGGTCTTCATAGAACCCAGCTGTCTCACATACTTCCCATATGGTCCTGAAAAAATTTTAGTTTTCCATTGCAGCATTATTGGTGGTAGCGGTTATTTCATAAGGCACAAATATAGAAAGTTCTAGAACATACTCACAATTTCCTTGACAGTGGGATCAACAGGGGTCAAAGAATCCTGTGGACTTCTATTTAGGTGTTCTTCAAGTAGTAAGACAGAAACAGTCCTGTAAAGACAGACAGTGAAGGTCAGCTTTAAATTGCTTTGCTTTTTTAATGAAATAACATGTGCTCTTTTTGTTTTTTAAACTGTAACCAATATATGTTCATTTTAGAAAAAACCCAAAAATACTTATTAAGAAACAAGACATAAAACTCATCTGTCATCCCACCATCCATATATAACCACTAGTTAACCCATGGAACTCTTACAGATTATTTCATGAGTATTTATGTATATATGGATATATATATTTTTATTGTTTTGCATTTATAGAATTGAGATCATACTGCATATGTTGTTTGGTGACCTGCTTTTCTTTCATTGAATAAGATGTTATGAATATTTTTGCCACCAGATAAATGTCAACTGTGTGGAACTCTAAGATGGTTCCCAGTTATCCCCACTCTATGGCATCCTCACCATTGTGGAATCCATTCCCCTGGAGCATGGGCGGGACCTCTGGCTTACTTCTAACCAATAGAATATGGCAAGAGTGATGGGATGTCAGTTTGAGATTAGGTTACAAAATTGCTCTGGCTGCTGTCTTGCTCACCATCTCCTGCTCTCGGGCTTGTTTGCTGTGATGAAACAGCTGCTGTGTTACGAACTGCCCCAAGGAAAGGAGGGCAGTGGAACTGAGGGAGACCTCCACCCATAGACTTAGAGTACCCGAATCCTGCCAACAACCATTGGAGTGACCTTGAAAGTGGATTCTCTCCAAGTTAAGCCTTGAGATGGATCAAACACCTTGACTTGAGCCTTATGAGAAGTCCTGAGTCAGAGGATCCAGTTCAGTCACTGCCCACAGACTCTTGACCCACAGACACTGTTAGATACTATGTTTGTTGTTCTAAGCTGCTAAGTTGTGGAGTAAAGCAGCCATAGATAGCTAATACAAACCACACAGTTTGTAATAGTTGTTTAGTATTCCAGTGTAAGGTTTACTCAATCTTCTACTGTTGTGCATTGGTTATTTTAGTTTATTTATTTTGCTATTCTAAACGGGCCAGTAACGGATGTCACTGTAGCTAAATCTTGGTACACATCCTTTATTTTTTCCTAAGGATAAATTCTTTGAAGTAGAAGAGCTGGATTCAAAGGGTTTTCATCTTTTAAGGCTGTTGAGATGCTATTTCCCAGTTGCTTTCTGGTAGAACTGTACCCATTTACACCCCGGCTGGCGGCAGTGTGGAGTGGTGCTGCCCACACCCCAGGGGCTTACATTTCTGAGCCATATTTTTGGTTAGGTTCAACTACTATCTCTTGAGCTGTGTCTCTCTGAAATACTGTTAGAAACAAAACCAAAACCAAATACAAAAACCCAAGATTGAAGCCTAGGGTTGACTCTTCAAAATTACTAGATAATTTGATGCTAAACAGTTTCTTCAAAGTACAATTGTTTTGAAGTCAGGCAGATGAATTCAACCACCCTCAAATTGTTATTCTTATCTTACAGTGAGCACTGAATTTCTGAAAAGATGATGATGTTCAAATCCTCAAGAACTTTGAGAGGGAAAACCCCAGTGCCTGGCTGAAGTCAAAATAATTATGAGGTATTCTGAAAATCTTAGTTTATTTCAGTCACACCAAGGACTATTAGTAAATTCAACTTTCTAAATTAACTGGATGGATTCTATATTTTATATATAGATATAGACAGATATAATATATTTTTGTAGTTTTGCATACATAGATATCATCACCATTTCCAAATTGCAACTTCACTGTTGGGGAAGAATAAATATTTTAATGAATGCTATACATTTTAACAGGCTTTGAACCCTGTGGTTGGCTTAAGCTAAGGGTGCAATTTCAGGCATCTAAATAAGTAAATAAATGAGGAAGAAAATCCATGTTAATTGCAGTAATTTGCGGTACTTTCAAATTCTTAATTAAGAAATAAAATAGGATTCATTATCCATGCCCACTGTAGATGGCACACATAGATCACCATTATGACCAGACACAAGACCTTAAGTTATTGCCATAAATGAAATAAAAGAGAGAAATTACTGGTGCATTATTGGTCAAAACGTGCAGGCACAAAGAGGGAGGAAAAGGGGCACACAAAATGCCTGTTTTCCATAAACACCCTTCTTTCTAACCTGGGGATTATGGTATCCCAAAATATCTGCCCTGAGCCTGGGGTCCTGCGCTTCCCTCCTAATTTCTGGGGTAGGTTCTTCCCGCAAGCCTCACATAAAAACTTCTGAGCCTGTCTGAACACCCTGGAGTGTCAACTTTCCCCCAATCACCTGCCCCAGGTTATTTGTGTATTGGGATTTCATGTATCATTTTTCTTGGTGTCATTCTTTTGTTGAATCCTAATATTATTCTACAAAGGTGGGAAAAAGAGAAGGATTTTTCTTATAACCAAAGGCATGCTGACTCATGCTGCCTTTTGAAAATTACATATTACATTAAATTAGGGACAGCATATAATTTGTCATACAAAAATTACTTTTGATTGGGACACATGCTTAATTTGAGAGGACCCCAGACATAACCTGGGATTCTTTCAGACAAAGCAGGATGGTTGGTGCCCCTAATGAAAACCCATCAAGGTCCCCAGGGTAGGGGTAAGGTTGGGGTGGATGTTCTGCTTTGGTGATGTGGGTGGTACAGGTAATATCAACGGATGTTTGGAAGGAAGAGCACTTATGCAGTGGTTGTAGGCTGGTCATTGTGCTTTTGTTTGGAGTATTTATAATAAGGACTTTGGGTATTCATTTCCCAGGCTCTCGTTTTCCTGTTGTCCTGCCCATCTTGGTCTTGCAGGCTGGCATGGATAAGTCCATGGTCAGTCAACATGACTCTGGATTTCATGTCTGTTAACATGGGCAGTTATGGGCAACCAATTGCAGTCAGCTCAGCAATGAGAAGGGTACAGAGCATGAGCAATTTGGAGGAGTCTGAGTGACCCAAGACAAAGGAAGAAGGGAAATCATCCATTGAAGATCTCTTAAAGGAATGAGGAATCTTGTCAGAGATTAGGCACTGAAGTTTTTTAAGCAAGTAGGACAGCTTTTAGTTTTACCTATAAACCCAAGGACAATCAGAAATTAACATGTGTACTTTTCAGATGCCCATTGTATCTTATACGGAAGGCAAAGGCATAAGAATAGTCTGAGACATATATCTTATTCTCAGGGGACTTAAGTAGAAGATTCTTTGAGTCAAAGGCTCCTGTCTTCTGGAAGGGAAACCAGAGAGAAACCTGGACTCGGTATCACTTCTGACAGCCGGGGTGATCTTTTCTTGGATCACATGTATGCTAAAGACCGCCATGGAATTCACAAGGGCTGAAAAGAGTGTCTGTATCTTGCAATGTTCCATCTCTCAAAGGATTCTTCCTCTCTGGCTGCAAGTGGATGGAGTCCAGATCACTGTAGGACCCTGGGGGGACCTGGGGAAATGTGAAAAATTCCTTATTTTTTACATGTGATCCTTATATAAGGATCCTTTCTTACCAAAACATGGTACAGAATGACATTCTGCTTTTATTTTCTGATGATTTATGGTAAAAAAGACACAGGGGTTTTTCAATTTCAGAAGTAAGCCAAGGAGAAACAATCACAAAATGCATCCATAAAACCAGGCTAGATACCAAGCTAGAAAGAAAACCCCCACTGTATAAAGCGTTTCTGTAGAATTTACTATTTCATGGTTACTGGTACTCTGAGCTCCAATAGTAAGTAAGATCAGGATGCTAAGAAAAGGTATGAAAGATGGGAGGAATGTAGGCAGAAGATCTTTAAACCCTGAAAAATGCCTTGGGAAATATGCCTTATTATGCTGTAGCTAGGAGGAACCAGGAGATTAGCTGCTGAAGGTCTTTTGAAGAGAGGTCTTAAATGCAGTTATGTCTCAACTGTTACATTTGAGAATTGTTTGTTTATTCTTTCATTTATTCATTTAATCTAACAAGTGTTTAGGATATTCTCCTTCCTAGATATAATATTAGGTGCTGGGGATTCAGAAGGAGCAAGACAGGGGTTTACAGCTTTTTTTTTATTTTTTATTTTTTATTTTTATTTATTTCTGAGAGAGAGACAACATGAGAAGGGGAGGGTCAGAGAGAGAGACACAGAATCTGAAACAGGCTCTGAGCTAGCTGTCAGCACAAAGCTTGACACGGGGCCTGAACCCACAAACTGTGAGATCATGACCTGAACCAAAGTTGGATGCTTAACCGACTGAGCCACTCAGGCGCCCCAGGGGTTTACAGCTTTTTAAAAGGAGACTTTTACTTTTAAGATGACAGTGTTAAGAAAGCTTTGCCCACTTCTTTCCAAATTTATTTCCAAACAACAAGGAAAATAAAAAACAAAATTTCACCTTTGTTGAGGAAAAGCTGTCAAATGCAATAAAACTCCAACGAGGAGAAGGTAGATGTTGAAGGATGACTTCTGCCAAAGACCTCAAGCAAGGTTGGCAGGGCACAGAGTTCATCAAAGAAAACAAACCCAACACCATCATTTGGGAAACAACTTGTCTACAGTGAATCAGCTGTCTCTGAGAGAATCTGGACACTTTCTGGCTCCATTGAGAAACAGGGAATATGGTATAAACAATAAAACACCTAAGGGTGCTATCTCTGCAGGACGCAGTCTGTTGGGAGGGAGACTGGAAAGGACAGGTTCAGTACTAACCAGTCTTGCAACTGTCAACCTCTTTTTTCTCCTGGGTTGAAGGAGAGGCTAAATTAACATGTACATATATGTATATACACAACTCTGTGTGTCATAAAGTGCAGTCCTGTAAATGAAAGAGACTCTGCTGGATAGTATCATGGCCTGGACCCTGCCCCATAAACTTTCTGCAACATAGCTGGTTAAGAAAGAGCTGATCTCAGTCAAGTATGAGTCAGAATAGAAAAGAAACTATCGGAAGAGCTCTACAAAGATACTGCAAGAAAAGAAAGTAATGATTAGAGAAAACAAACAGACAAATTACACATATGAAATTGTGTTGTCACAGAGCTCAAGGAACTGATCAGGTAAATAAGCACAGACAACAAAACAATAAACTTTAACGGAAAAGATCACTTATATAAAATAAGAACTCAAGGAAGAAATGTCAAGACATCTGAAAGAGATAAAAAATGAGCTAGCAGAGCTCAGGAAAGAAGTGGAGGAGACATAATGTCCTCACAAAAATTAGGAAGCCATCAGAGGCAACAAGAAAGTAAACAGATAATGCTTTAAAAAAGTGGGCTTAAGAACAGGGATGCTAAAGTGAGCAAAACAAAATGGAAATGATTAGTTAACAAGGATTAGAAAGAGAACATGGTAGCTATGGAAGATGAAACAGATCAAATAGACCTATGTGTATGCATAAATAGACCAAGAAGTACTTGATAAAAAAGTATTGAAAAAAAGAACAGAAATTATATTGGACAATTATAATTTGGAGAATTATAATCACAAAACATTTTCTAGAAATAGGATATTTAAATATACATATAAAACAAAGCCAAAACCAAATAAAACTGAGAAAAAGTTGATACAGAACCAGCAACCCAAAAGGTAAAGAAAGAATCTTTACCATAAAAACAAATGGAAAAAAACAAACAATACAAAACAAAACTAAAATGTCTAAGGGGAAAAATAAGGTTGTTTTCAGACTTTTCCATGGTAACATCTCATGCTAAGAGAGAGTGGAACCATAATTCTAAAAATCTCATTAAGAATAAAATTTAAGGGGGATACGCTTGGGTGGCTCAGTAGATTAATCATCCAAGTCTTGATCTTGGCTCAGGTCATGTTCTCATGCTTCATAAGATCTAGCCCCATGTTGTGCTCTTTGATGATAGCATGGAGCCTGGTTGGGATTCTCTCTCCCCTGCTTATGCTCTTTCTCTTTCTCAAAATAAAAGAAATAAATTTTAAAAATTTTAAAAATGTTATGTTCAAATTCTTGTTCAAGTACAAATGCTGCTACTAAACATCTGACAACCCAGAAAATATGGTCACTAGGATCCTGTCCGGGATAAACTGCATGTTAACCAGAGAATATAGAAGCATGGAGGAGGGCACTTGTGGGGATAAGCACTGGGTGTTATATGGAAACCAACTTGACAATAAACTATTAAAAAATAAATACAAAATAAAAAAATATTAAAAGTTTCTGAAGTATCACTTTGAGCCCATGCATCTATTAAACGACAGAACAAAACAAAGACCATAAAGTGAAATAAAAACAGAAAGCATGTGATGTTAAGACTGATTCTAAGTATGGGGCGCCTGGGTGGCTTAGTCGGTTAAGCGGCCGACTTTCGCTTAGGTCATGATCTCGCAGTTCGTGGGTTCTAGCCCCGCGTCGGGCTCTGTGCTGACTGCCAGCTCAGAGCCTGGAGCCTGTTTCCGTCTGTGACTCCCTCTCTCTCTGACCCTCCCCTGCTCACGCTGTCTCGCTCTCTCTCTCTCCTAGAAATAAATTAAAAAAAAAAAAAAGACTGATTCTAAGTATGTCTAGCAAATTAAAATTTATAAAAATCAAATGTATCAAGCAAAAGAAATAGATTCTAAATTTAATCAAAAAGACCATCATACACTGTGTACAAGAGAAACAAGTAAAACCAAGTGACTGGAAAGTTAAAAGGTGGCCAAAGGCAAACCAGCAAACCGAACCCAAACCAAAACAGAGATCCCATTTTAATTTTTTATTTTATTTATTTATTTATTTTTAAATGTTTTATTTATTTCTAGGAAAGAGAGAGAGAGACAGCGTGAGCAGGGGAGGGTCAGAGAGACAGGGAGTCACAGACTGAAACAGGCTCCAGGCTCTGAGCTGGCAGTCAGCACAGAGCCCGACGCGGGGCTCAAACCCACGAACCGCGGGATCATGACTTAAGCGAAAGTCAGGACACTTAACCGACTAAGCCACCCAGGTGCCCCAACCCCATTTTTAATATTAGACATATTTCAGACAAGATTGAGTTCAGGGCACAAAACATTAAATGATGCAAAGATGGAAACTTTACTGCAATCTCATTGATGCCCTAAATATTAGGAGGATTTATGCACCTCAATTTTTTATAGCAGTAACATTTATTAAAAATTTTTTTAATGTTTATTTATTTTTGAAAGAGAGAGACACAGAGTAAGAGAGCAGGGGAGGAGCAGAGAGAGAGAGAGAGAGAGAGAGAGACAGAGACAGAGACAGAGAGAGAAAGAGACAGAGAATCCAAAGCAGGCTCCAGGCTCTGAGCTGTCAGCATAGAGCCTGATGGGGGAGTTGAACCCACAAACCACGAGATCATGGCTTGAGGCAAAGTCAGACACTTAACCGACTGAGACACCCAGGTTCCCCTATAGCAGTAACATTTATTAAGCTAAAAGGTGGAGCATATAAAAATAAAGGCAGAGACACATGAGTAGTAAGAGACTAATACAATTCCCTCCATTCAACGTAATTGAGAATGCTTTCAAAGTTACATAATAATTAATTTTGAGATTATCTGTATTTTTCAACTTCCTGTATTTGTACAAACAACTACAAGGGATTCTGACAGTGTCTCTCCCTTGCTCTAAAGTCTTCCAAGCTCCCATGCCCTCCAAGTTCCCATAAAGTTCCTCTGTGATTTAACCCCTGCCTAGTTCTGCAGCCTTCTCCTACTCTTCATGTGTCCAGAGACATCCCCACAATGGGGGTTCTCTTTTCCACACTTCCCTGCCTTTGCCTTGGCCCATGCTGTTTCCTCTCTTCGGATGCTCTTTACTATCTGACAGCAGGCAGATGTAACCTTTAAGACTTCATGAACATGTCACTTTTCTGGGAAGCCTTCATTGTCCCCAGTCCTGCCAGCTACAGGACAGAGTTCGGACATACTTACACCTCCCTGTAACTAACCCAGTTCTTTAGGATCAAGGCAATCGTGATATCTTTCTTTACTCCATAACATCTTTCATGCTCCACGTGCAAACAGGTACTAAGTTCTACCTTCTCTTCCTCTATTATCCTTCATTCCCTCTGTAGCCATCTGACTGTTGTTCCCCTGCACTCCAGAGCTCCTCTTCCGTATTTTGCCACCAGCCTCACCCTCCCCTGTTGATTCAGCATTCTGTTCCTGCACTCGTGTGCCTAAACCACCACTTGGTCAAGCCAGCTCCTTTGCTCCAGCGTCTCTGATGGATTCCTTTTCCTTTATGATCAATTCCTTCATCTGATGTTAAGGCTTTCAGCAACTGGTCATGATGCCCTTTCCAGAATGATTGTTCATAACTCCCAACTTATGGACTGTTTCATTCATACTGACAACCCCTCCAACCATGCCATCACCATGGGCTTCCTGACCTGCTCCTTATGCTCCTCATGTTCTCTCTCCTTTTCTCTGCCTACCAATGCAAATTCTGCTTTGAGAGCAACTCCAGGGGTACCCCTCCCTGGTCCACCAGCCCACAGATTTCTACTCTGAGCTCTTTGGACTTTTATTGTTAACACCCTGGCTTGGCTTTTATCATAACTCATGCTAGGAGTTGCGCTTATTTGTACATGTTTATCTCATTTGATAGACAGTAAGCCCCAGGAGTGACATCTTGTACTTCCTCTACACTATTCTTGACATCTTACAAGGGATTCAGAACATGGAAGGTGCTCAGCAATCATAGATGCTCTTTTAAAAACAGAGAATCTGTTGCTTCCATCTGTGTCATTTAGCAGGATGGCAGCCCACCTGAGTCCGGAGCCTTAAACAGCCTCCTTCACTGCCTCCTCCCTTCCAGAGTTGTAAGTGACCCAATTTCCAACTGTCATTTTCTAATCGTTTACCTAGCCTAATTAATTACAAAAGAGTTGCTTAATATTTTAAAAACTGCTTCACTACCCATCATCTCACTGGACCCGCACATGACAGTGTGATATAGGCAAGGTAGAGATTTATGAGAAAATAAAGTCAGTGCCTCTGGTGCCAGTGAGACCAGACCCATGGCTTCTATTTCTAGTCTCATAGTCTTTATGGCAGGGCAGGCTGTGTCTCTTCCCTAAGTTTCTAGAACTTCTCTCTGGAAGTGTGAATGTGTGTTTTTAAAACATTGATTTTTGCTCAAATGGCTCTTTATTTTGCTTTTGATTTCTCCTTCCTAGTGAAGATACTGCCCTCCCCCCTGATGGCAAGCATTCTTTTTCCTTCCTGAATGATGGCCCCACTTGGTCCCCCTTTGGTTTTCTTTGCCTGAGTTTCCACTTAGCCCTGCCACCCCCCGGAGAACCATTCTGACTTAATGCCTCCTGCATCCTTTCAAATTGTTCTTGTTTCTCAGCTCAGGATTTCCTGCAGGGCTGGCCTTCTTGGCTAATGAGGAGCCTCTAGCTAAAGGCACTGTTCCTGACCAAGTTTCCCAATCCTGCTGGGAGGTGGGGGTGGTGGCTGGTGGGAGAGCGGTGGCAGTCCTGTGCTGATACTCTGAGATCACAGTCTCTGCTAATTCAGCTCTGGTGAGCCTTGGAACTTGCTGGTACCTGGTTTTGTTTTGAATGACCCATTCTCCCCATACCTCCCACACCCCCCACACTGTATCTTTAAAGTAATTCACTTTACTTTCTTCCAGGAAGGCTTGTTCATATTGTGTTTTCTCTTCCTCTAAATTGTCCGATGCTATTACTATAATTTGTGGAGGTGGAGTGGGGAGGGTACTATTTATGTTTCAGACTAATTGAGTAGGAGTGACCTTGTATTATGCATTTTGGAGAGACGCTGGGGGCACCCCTCGGCATAACTGTCCATTAAACAAAATGGGTTTTAAGTTATCACAATACTAGCAGCAGAGATCCATGATTTTTGTTTCCCCTTCTGTCTCTATTAGCCATAAAGGTGAACAGGTAACCAAGCCTGGGTACATCATAGAATCTCATTTCTTTGGCTATCAGACTGGCCCAAGGTGTGGGCATGGGACCCAAGTCAGGCCAGCCAGAGTTCTTCCCTAGGAGTTGCAAAGTGGAGCTGGGCTGAGGAAGCCAATTTTGCCATCCAGCTATTGAGCTGTCAGGATATGAAGTTGCAGGAGCTGATGCCAAATTCTCAACAACAGCCGATTTGAGGAAATGACATACACCCACCGAGAAACGTAAATGGAGACTGAGGGATGGGTGGCATTAACATCTCCAATTCTAGTTATTCACGAGGCCAGCTTCCAACCCTGGTTTTTCAGGAGTCTGTCTACATGAGCCTATATATCACTTTTTACTGCTGAAGCCAGTTTAATTTGTTAATTGCAACCAAGAAAGTCCTGGCTGCACAACCCTTCCTGTCGGACTTTTCTCATCACAGGCTCCAGATACCCTTGGATTGCCCCTGGAAGCCCAAAACCAGGTGTCCTTACACAGCAGCCTTGGGGCCTCCCAGGGGGGTTGATTCTTGCCTGCAAATGAACCAAAAAGCTCTGCCCTCATGGACCCAGTCCCATCATTGGTAGCTAAGGCATAAAACGCATGCGTCCCTGCAGGAATCAGAGCTCCATGAGGAAAGGACACAAGGAAACTTGCCTGCTTTGTTCCCTGATGTGCCCATCTATTCAGACAGGGCCAGGCATGCAGTGGGTATACATAATGAATATTTCTGTTAAAATATTATTTATTTATTTATTTATTTTTAATTTTTTTTAAATGTTTTTATTTATTTCTAGGAGACAGAGAGAGAGACAGTGTGAGCAGGGGAGGGTCCGAGAAAGAGGGAGTCACAGACTGAAACAGGCTCCAGGCTCTGAGCTGGCAGTCAGCACAGAGCCCGACGCGGGGCTCGAACCCACGAACCGCGAGATCATGACCTAAGTGAAAGTCAGACGCTTAACCGACTAAGCCACCCAGGCGCCCCTAAAATATTTTTTAAATATTTATTTATTTATGAGAAAGAGGGAGAGAGAGAGAGAGGGAGAGAGAAGGATGGGCAGAAAGGGAGACACAGAATCCGAAGCAGGCTCCAGGCCCTGAGCTGTTAGCACAGAGCCTGACTCAGGGCTCAAACTCATAAACTGTGGAGATCATGACCTAAGCCAGAGTCAGACACTTAACCACTTGATTGAGTCACTCAGGCACCCCAAATATTTCTTTTTATTTTATTATTATTTTTTTATTTTTTATTTTTTTTAAATATTTTTTTTATTTATTTCTAGGAGAGAGAGAGAGAGAGTGAGCAGGGGATGGTCAGAGAGAGAGGGAGATAACAGACTCTGAAATAGGCTCCAGGCTCTGAGCTGGCAGTCAGCACACAGCCCGATGCGGGGCTCGAACCCACAAACCGCGGGATCATGACCCAAGTGAAAGTCAGACGCTTAACCGACTAAGCCACCCAGGTGCCCCCCAAATATTTCTTTTTAAGTAGTCTCCATGTCCAGCTTGGAGCCCAATGCAGGGCTTGAACTCATGACCCTGAGATCAAGACCTGAGCTGAGATCAAGAGTTGGACACTTAACTGACTGAGCTACCCAGGCACCGCCATGATTAATATTTGTTAAGTGAAAGAAGCACTGAATGTGGCCATTCATTCATTCACATGCCTCTTTTTTTGTGATTAGACATCTTCAGTCACTTCCTACTGCACTCTGAATTTAACTCCCTCTCAGTCCAATTTCAACCCACCTGTCTAGCTTCATCTCTTACTCCTTCTTGTGTTCACTGAGCCTCCTAGTGTGAAGTAGGAGTTGAGCTCGCCAGACTTCAGCCTGTCTCTGAAGCCTCTGTGCCTTTGCTTGGGCAATTCCATCCATCTGGAAGTCACTTTTTCTCTGCACTTCACGATCTCATGTTTTGAACTCATGCCTCAAGGCCTGGCTCAGAAGAAGTTCATGCTACGTGCTGGCTCTGTTCCCCTCATTCAGAAAGAATCTCATGCTCTTCTGGACCTTTACAGCACATTCTTTCAGCCTTTGTCCTCTGCATTTGCAAGAATAAGAGCTACTGAGGCACATGCATTCTCTTGCCCAGTGGATTCCAGGCTTCTTGGGTGCAGTGTTCCTGTCTCTCTCTGTTTGTCCATCAGCTTTTCCTTCTGGCTCCCCTCTTTGCCACACATCACCACATTTTCTTACCAACTAGGTCCTAGCACAGCCTCACACAAAGTGATGTCCAGTGGGTATTATTATGCATGAAGAAATCTGTGCACATCAATGCAAAACAGTAAACTCTGGCCTGACTGGGACAAGTCCATGGAATCACGGTGCATGGCTTATCTACACAGTGGGGTAAATGAAACTACAGACTTTACTGGGGTTGGCTGATAAAACACATAGCGTATGCAAAGTGCTCAGTCCATGCTGGCACATTAGTAGGTGCTCCATAAGTGTTGGTTGTTGTTATTGATAGGTCTTAGGTACCCAGAAAGCCACAAGGACATATTTCTTTCCATTTTCCATCCAGGTGAGGTCTCTGACATTTACATCCTGATAGTTCTCTCCATTTTATACCTAGGAATGTGGCTTCCCACACATGTACCCCATTCAAGAGTCTTCCCTGTGTGGCTGCCTTAGAGCTATCCAAGCAGCCAGCTTCTCCTTTCACCACCAACTGTCCCATCTGCTAGGCCACAGGAAAAGGAAAGAGAAGGGAAGATAAAGCCGGTCAAGGACTCCCCGGCCTGGGCCTAGGAGAGATGGGACAAAACTGGCATTTGAAACAAGGCTGGCCGTTTCCATTAAACTAACTCCCTCTGTCACTGGAGCTGCTGACGAGGCCCCATGAAGACATGGAGCCGGTCTGGGTGCTTTTCTGTCTTTGCCTCTCTGCACATTTATGTGGTTGGCCCTGGACATTCCTCTTCTCTTGCTGGGTGCTCAGATAGCTCCAGAGGCTTTCAGTGAGGAGAAGTGCTGTGACAGAGCTCTCTTTGTCTTTCCCTTTCTTTCTGTGTCTGCATTACTCTTTCTGGCTCTGGCTCTCCTCCATCTGTCTCATTCTACAGATCTGCTTTTTACTCACTTTAGCTGACCTCGCTGCAATTCCCATCTCTTGCTTTTCTGTCATCTCTCCAGCTATCCCTTTATTGTATCTGTCTTTCTCAGGCTGACTCCTCCTCCCTCCCTCCTGCCCTCCCCCGCTCCCCACCTCCCCACCTGCATTTTGGCTTGTTTGCTCGCCTTCTCATGGCCATGATGCTGCAGTGGTAGAAAGGGGACCATCTATCTGTCAGAGACAGGCTCTGCCAACCTCGACCACTTCTCTCCTGCTGCTGGCAATTATCTGGAGGTTGGCACAGGGCCCGGAAACTGCCGCTTGCACCACCCTGCCACTCAGGATCTGTTCCCCTGCCCCAGCCCCCTTGGAGGACTGCTTGGTGCCTTGCCCAGGATGTGACAACCTGCAAAGGTCACACACACTACAGAGAAGATGGACCGCTCTACGGGTGGAATTGACATTGGGCAGATTTGCAAATGTCCCTCCAGACTTGCTAGTGTTTCACAGAGGCAAGAAATGAGGTACAAAAAATAGAAACTATAAAATGCACACAGCGCCCCTACTTCCCCTCAACACATACACGTTAACATTGCCATACATCCAGATTTTTAAGTTCTTTATTTCTTTTAAAGGCGGCATTCGAATCTACCTCATTTGAAGTATTCATATGAATTCATCCATATGACATCCCTGGAAGTTCATCCCTGGGAGGTGACCTGATATTTATAGGATGTGGTTCTGTAAACTGAGTCACAGCTGTGACCCTGGCACTCTCTTTTTCAGAAGTCGATGAGATTTCAGAGCTGACAGGGACTTTTGAGGCTGTTTATGCCAAGACTCTTATTTTGGAGCTGGGAAATCTGTAGACCAGAGCAGCTGAGAAGGTACCCAAAGTCAAGCAGCAAGTTTGGTAGCAAAGGCCAGACAGAGACTCCAGTTTTCAGGCCTGTGGTAAAGTGCCCGTCTCACTCTGCACTCCACTGCCTTTAATGAGAGAGGAAACCTATCCTCCAGGAAGACAACTAGTTCTATCTCAGTCACTCAGTTATTAGGTGTTAGAGCCCAATATCTTCTGATATCTCATTTATTTGTCCTTGCAACCAGCCAACCAGCTCATGAAACATACTGGCAATCAGAGATACTGAGAAAAGGGCAGGCTGGGCTAATCACCCTGGGCTAATTTGGGCCTTTGCAAATGTTCTAAGCATGGAGACTCCTTCCATCAATACTGAAGCAAAGGTATCAATACTGTTAAACAGTGCTTACTTATGTTCAACGAGTCTTTTTCCCAGGGCCTCCATTCATCATAGGTTCATTTCATGGTAGGGCACCCCATACCTGCTGTGTGCATACTGCCACATTCCACGTGCTCGCTCAGAGACCTTCGTGTCCAGGTTTAGTGGCTCACCACCACCAGCCTCATGATAGGCTGTATGATACGTGTCAGCACAGAGCCTGGAGCCTGCTTCAGATTCTGTGTCTCCCTCTCTCTCTCCACCCCTCCCTGCTCATGCTCCGTCTCTCTCTCCTTGAAAAATAAATATTTAAAAAATTTAAAAAGAATTCTAAAAGGGAAGGAATAATCCTAATGATGTGAATGATAATATAGAGAAACACTGAGAATACTGAGTACTTAATAGGTGATAAGCGGTTTGCTATGTACCTCACTTATATTTCACAGACATCTGTGAATTAGGCATTAGCCCATTTTATAGGTGAGAAAAACTCAAGTCCAAAGATGTTAAAAACAAACAACACCCCTGCAAAATCTCTTCAGATTTATTCACATTTTAAGTGAAGGACTAGGATTCAAATGTCAAGCTGCCTGCTTCCAAAGCTTTTTCACCATCCTGCTCTCACGGAAGTACACATTACCAGTTTAAAAAGCTTTCTATTAAATAATTAAAACTTCAGAATGGTCCCAGTCCTTAAAGGGATACATTTCAATTACCTGGAACAGTTACCGAGGCAGAACAGTCTCTCTGTCTATGTACTCTTCCTCGGCTCTGTTTCAAATCATATATCCCTAAACCCTCAGGCTCTAGTGGACAATATACACCTCCTGCCTGGCAGCTTCATGAGGGGGTCTTAAAGTTGGGGAATTTACAGGCCCTGCTGGACAGCCTACAAGACCCTTGCCTGCTCAGCATGCAGGACACCGGCTGGCCGAAGATTCTCTGGAAACAAGGGCCCAGTTCCAGCAGTCAGCTGGGCTCTAAAAGTCTATGCCTTTGGTACTGAGGTTTTATTTTCCCTTTCGATGCTGTTATGGGGGACAGTTGAAGAGGAAATTCCCCATAGTTCAACAGACTCCAGATTTATGGAGTAGTATGAAAATATTTGCCCTGTGTTTGAAACTGCTGAAGAGGGGAAAAGAAATGTTGTTTTCTACAGATTTATGAAAACAGAAACATTGATTTGTTTTGCTTGGGGTTTGTCACTTTTCTGAACGATAGCTTGGTGTTTTTCAGTGCTCTGTGAGGGCCACGTTTCTTTGAGGTAAGCCCAGCACCTGGGGAAATTGTGAAGTCTGTCTCCTGCGCCTTCTTTCCCACCCTGCATGCCTCCCGCCCTGTGTTCCCTGTCTTCTAGACTCTCCCAGGGAGGAAAATAATCTAGAATTAATTCACATAAATTATGAAGAATGGATGGCCCACAATTCCTTCTGTATTGGTGTCTTTTAAAAAATGCTGAAGGTGAGTAATGCTACCTAACTGAAATATATTCTTAGTCTCAAATGATATGATTTTAGACACTTGGGAGAGAAATAAGTTTGGGTGGAATCTGAAGATCTTTTCACTGCCCTTCATGCTGTATCATATAAACAAAGGTGGGCTCTGCCTAAACAGGAGGCTGGCTCTGAATATAAACAAGGATTTTGCTTCAGAAATAGCTCTTTAGAGAGCCAAAATTATTCTAGACACTTTGATATCAAATATTAGGTGAGGCTTCCAAGCAGAGTTGAGGGATAGATCCCAGGGCCAAAACTAAATTAGAGTAGGTCCTTAAAAAGAAGGGTAGTCTGGGTCTACTGAAGGACGGCTCAGAATGCTGCTGCCAGCAGAGGAGGAAGAAAGAGAAATGCAATTCTAATTAACCGATCGCTCAATTACACCCAAGCTAGGCAGCTCCTGGAGATGGCCCTGTCACTCAGATGCATCCTCACATTCTCCAATGTCCCTAATGCAAAGGAGCACCTCTGAAAAGTGACCACAGTAATGCTCTCCCCTGTGCAAGTTCCCCTAATGCAATAAAAATTAGCAAACTCTGATTTACTTCTGTATACATACTCAGCAACCAAGGCTGCTGGGACAGCAGGTTGTCAGTGTCGAGAATAAGAAGAAACATAAGGACTTAAAAGAGTACAGTAGGAAATAGAAAGTAGGGATAAAGTTTTGGGGGGATAGTGAAGATAAACTGGGGAAAATAATGTCGGAAGGCCTTTGTGAGGGAGGGGAGAGGTGAAATCTGGTAGGAAGGCTTGGGGCAGGTGCCCAGGGCCTATGACATTATGTACTGAGAAAGGGGTTGAGAAATCTCCATTTGGCATCCAAATAAGTTAACTAAAGGCAAGCCAAAGCCTTTTCTCTCTCCAGCTTCCAAGTCACACAGTGAGACCCAGGAGGCATGAGCCAATAAAATCTTAAAGACACCCAAGGACCAGGCCTACACATTCCAAATGCTTCTTAGGGTGAGTATTTTTTTTGCAACAAAGCAAAATGAATTTACAAGTATCTCATTAAATCTGCAGGGGAGGAAGAATGTGAGAAGTTTCCAGGGAGGGCGGGATGGTAAATGGAATTAATAGCACAGAACTCATTAGGACCCATTATTACTAATTTAAGATATGTGAAATGCTACTGATATTTTCTTTATTTGGTGCATTGTCTCTATTGTTTGTTGGGTAGATTTTCTTAGGGCTTCCTTAGGGTTTATAAACCTAGACTCAAATCCTATTTTACCTAAGTTGGAATTCACAAAGGAAGATTCTTCTATTGTCGACTGACTGGTTTCGGGAACAGTCAGGAAATCCCACTGAATCACAAATTCTGGGTGGGCCCTACCCCAAGGTGGATTGGGCAACTCGAGTTGCCTGTGGGGACAGCACCCCAATAGGAAGACTTCGCATAGAAGCGGTGGTGGGAAAAACAGGTGAGGGGTCAGTGCATGGTTTGTGGAATGGTGTCAGTGAGGAGTCTCAGCCTCTACCTCCTTTCCTTTCTACCTTCTCTCCTTTACTTGCCTTTGGTGGCTGTCTGAGATGTACATGTTGGAGCTGTCACTGGTTTAAGGCAGCACTTTGTCCCGTCAGATGAGAATATGGTTGAGAGGGTAAGAGATCACAGCTTCATGAAAATGGCCTCTTAATTCCTCAGAACCCAATGGCTCTGTCTTCAAGCACAGTTTGGAGTATTAAAGGAAGTTGGGAGAGCCCAGAATAGAGAGTGAAGTAGTGCCCAGAGTGGATGGATGAGGGTGGGGCACATGAGGGTGCTGGGTGGGAAATAGCTAAGGGTAGAAGGAAGGAGACTCAGGTGAAAGGGTAGGGGGCAAAGATGTTGGGGCTGAACACTCAGTTTTTGCATCTTCTGGTTTGATCAGGCCAGGCACTACACATTTATAGCTTCTTCTAAAGAGGGACTCCTCCCTCAAAGCCATGATGAGAGCCCCCCACTGAAGTGAGAGAGGTCATAACTTGAGTGCTTCCAGCTTCCAAATCTAGGCCCCAAATGTCAGAACTGGATAGGGCTACACATTCCCTTGATTCCTAACTGTTTCTGAGCAGCTGTGTGTACCAGGCACTGGGTGGGGCTCTGGGAATAGAAAGTTGCAACTTGTAGGGCACTTTTGGGAGATGGATGGCAGGTTAGGTTCTCCTACTTGAGCTGGTGCTCTTTTCATTGCTGAAGGGAGTTTGGATCTGACAATAACCTTCGTGGAATCACTCATTTAGCAGAGGGATCACTACAAATCCATCCTAGCCCAGAACTGATGGCCATGCATGATCCTCCCATCTCGAATCTTCCCCCACTATACAGAGAGCACCTCATTAGAATGATCTTATTCTAACTGTCATTTGTACCCTGAGGCACACTTTCTGTATATCAGTATACTAACTTCGACCAAACATTCTGTGAGTTTTCTAACTCTTCCAGAACTGTGTAAGGTCATGAGGCAGGGTCACTCAACACACCATCCAGATTTCAGGTGACATGATTCTACTCCTACCTTGCTGTCATAGCTCCACAAACCTATGAGGACGTGGGGGCTAAGACACTATCAAATGACTAGTAAATGTGCTCTTGGACAAATTAAAAATCCCGCTGGGTGCAAGCTTGCTCTTTTATGAAAAGAAATATTCAAAGCTTTCTTCCAGTTCTAACCTGATTCACTGAGGTAGAGACGGCTAACAAGCCAGGAGAGGTGGTGCTGAAATCAATGTATGGCTAGTTGATCATTTCAAGACACTGTCAGGAAGAAAAGACTCTTCAGCAAGGGGGGTGGGGGTGAACAGATTTGGGGGTATGGGTCACCCATGACCCAAAGGGAAAGGCTTCTCTTCCTGAGTATCACCCCGAGTGGGGGTTCCCTGCCCAGAAGCTGCAGGGCCACTCTGGGTTTTGCAATAATGCCAATTCTCCTTTCCTAATGTTCCGGGAAGAACATTTTCATGGAACACAAATCACTGGTCCTTCATCCTGTGACAGCAAATGGAGACTAATGATAGGGACTGGGACTTAAGAGATGCCTTTACATTAGTGTCTGTTTCTGCAAACTTGTTCCAGAAAGATCCTTTGTGCTGCTTGGATCCTAGCCTGAGGGCTTCACCCTGGGGGCTGCAGGATGGCAGATGTTAGGCAGCGGTGCCTCCCCTGGAGCCAGCATCTCTTCTACATCTATCTCTCTTCATGCTGTAGTCTGAAACCCTCAGTTCCCTCGTACCCATAGCAAAGCCCCAGTGTGGCATCTGCCCTTTGGCGTATCTCTTAACATTTTCTCAGGACTGCCCACATGTGCTTGTCCTCAGCTTCTTGCTAGCCTTCTTGGCCACATTTGATCCTTGATACTCAGTTCCCTGTTGGAGTATATCTGGATCCAGGATACCTCTTGTCCTCCCACTCCTAAGAGGTAGCTACTCCTATTATCTCCACTTTACAGAAGGGAAAATGGAGGCATAGTGAGGTTAAGTGATTTGGTCAAGGTCATAAAGATAGATGGCAAGTGTCAAAGCCAGAATTGGAACCCAGGTCGTTCAGCTCCTGAGACTGCTCTTGATCCTGTGGTTCTTCTTCTTCTTCTTTTTTTTTTTTTTTAACCAGACTAATTCCCAGTCAAAACTTCCTGGTCCCTGTGAAATAAGATACCACCCAGAGACTCTTTCTAAACTGTTCAAAAAACAGTTTAGAAAGCATTCAAACAATGCTTCTAAGATTCTAGAAGTCTCCCAACTCCCTGCGGGTCTCAGAAAGAGGGGGCAAAACTGATCTGAAGCAAACATGGTCACCTTCATGAATCTCCCTTTGCCACCAGAGCTGGTGCTGGTGAGACCCCAGTGAAAAGGTGGAGCTGCGCTGGGTGCTTTTTTTCATTCTTCCTTCTGCACAGTTGGTTTTGGGGGCTCTGCATCAGGGAGAGAGACAGGAGCATGTGCTGCCCTCTCTAAACCTACCACCAGGGATGTTGATCATCTGGGATGGGGTAGGGAGCTTTTGGGGATCACTTTCAAGAAATCGGCGGCAAGTGTGTTATACTATTTATTCTGCTCTACTTATCCAATCTTAAATAAGATCCAATCTCACTTGATAACTAAATCTGAGACACAAAGAGATTAAATAGGTAAAAAAAAAACAACAACCCAAAACAGCTCTTCATATATTGCAAAATACTGTGTAAGATGTGCTTTGTTATAATTTATTAATATTCAACTTTCACTCAAAGTGGAATTGATTTTTTAAAATTCATATTCATGCGTGCTTCCTAATTGGGGGGAGTGTCTGGCAGCCCTGAGGTCTCTAGGTCCCTGCATCTCATGGGTCCTGTAGGCTCTATCCCTCCAGGCACATCTTGGCTAGAATAATAAGGCATTTCTTCACATTCCCCCCACCTCACTGCCCATCTTGCATTTATTCCAAAGGCCGTCTTTACCTCAGCTTTGAGAATCTACAACAGCCCTGCAGCTGGGAAGAGAGTGTATCATTTGGCTTTTTGCCCAGAAAATAAGATGCTTCAAAAAGGTCATCAAAAAAAAAAGTCTCTTGGGGGAGAAAAGGGGGAAAAAAAAACCCTTCTCTCTCAAGGTTAATTGAGTGGAAGGTGAACTTTCATCACATGTTGTCTTTTTGTGAAAGCAGCACAGCCTTAAGGACGTGGAGAGGGCTGTTCACAGGATGGCACGGGCTGGGCTGCAGTGCAGGGACATGGTGCCTCCAGAGATGGCTCTGAGCTTCCCAGGCCTTGGACAGTGTCCCTACCAAGCAGGAGCAGAAGGGAGTGTACAGGCATGTGGCCAGCATACACGGAGCCCAGCCTTCACAAGATATAAAGAAGGAAGGCTGGACACCTACCCTCAGGGAACTTTTGCTCTTGTGGATGAAAGGGGGCCCACAGGTAGCCAGCGTGAAATGAATCAGAGACCACTAGTGTGTTGGTGGTGCTGGCTCTGCTGATGGTGGGTGCTCAGGGCCGGCGGGGTTGACTGTGACTGAGAGTGCTGCACTGAGCCGTGGGAAAAGCCTGACCTGTTTGGGGCCTTTGCACTTGTCTCTTACCATGTGCATCGACTCTGGTTCTAGCTGAGGATAATTTTACTCCTTAAAGGACACTTGGCAATATCTGGGGACGTTTTGGTTGTCATGATTGGGAGGGATGTGCTACTGGTATCAAGTAAGTAGAGGCCGGGGATGCTCCTAAACATTCTACAATGTATAGGTCACCCCCTCGCCCCTGCCCCCATAAAGAATTATCCAGCCCCAAATATCAACAGTGTCAAAGTGAAGTCACCTTGCCCTAGAACTAGCTCCCACTACCTCCACCCTGTCCATATAGCTTCCTCTTTCCTTTACTTTATTTGTTTGCTCAAAACACCTACCAAAAATCCCTTCATGACCATCTTATACAAAAGAAACCTCGGTCTCATTCTACCACTTTTTCCCCTTGCCCTGACTCATTTTTTTCATGGTTCCTATCTTTGTATGATATGTGTATGTATGTGGTTATGTTTATTTACTAATTGCCTTTCCATCCTAGAATGTAAGCTCTGTGAGGGCAGGGACACTGTCCCTTTTGTTCCTTACTCTGTTCCCAATGTCTACAACAGAGGATGTAGTAGATATTCAGTCAACATTTGTTGAGATAATGAATAAATGGACACTAATCCCAAGCAGTGGTGTGACCCTGGGCCAGCCACTTAGCTCCTGCAATATGCACTGAAATTCTCACGTGAAACAAAGAAAGTAAAGGATGAGAATGTTTCAATTTGCCTTTCCAGCTTTACGCTTTTTCTGTTCTCCAAGAAAGAGTAACTTGGGCATATTGGCTGACCCAAGAGGCAGGTTTCAGTAAGGGAGCTCTGTGAAGGCACAGCACGTGGGGTGGAGACCTATCTGGAGGGGATAGTGTCTGGATTAAATAAGCAGAGTACTTAGCCCAAGGCCAGTTTCCCACCAAATGTGTGGTGAGTGGCAGCTGTTGTTATTTATGGAGAATTCAGGGCCAGGATTAGGGTGAGGCAAGAGAGACACTAACCTCAGCCACAAAATTGAAGGTGTGACCAAAAAGCTCTGCCATCTAGACAGATAATATTTTAATGCAATATTTTTAAAAAATAAAAATTAATGCAAAAATCCACAAAGAAGGAAACACCAAGATCTTAGCTAAAGACAAGATGGGTATGACTGTTTCCTTTTGCTTCAGGCTCCGGTATGCTTTGGCAGTAGTGCTGCTACTGATCCTGTTTTTATTTGAAATGTTGAGATATTTCTCATCAAGGATTTTTTGGCATGAATTTTGATTTTTAAAAAACATTGCATTGAAATATTATTTGTCTTGATTACTGAGATCTGTATCACTTCCTTCAGTTTTGTGCCTGAGGGTGAGTGCCTCACCCTCTTTACCTGGCTGGAGAGCAATGGACTGTCGAGAGGCAGAGAGAAGCTCCAGACATCCCCCTCTGAGGAAGAGAAACACGGTGAGGGGCAGGTTACATAGGTGACAGGGGTTAAGGAGAGGGAGCTTTTTGAGAGCTGGTGGGATCTTAGAATTTGAGGGCTGGGCTTCCCAGGCAGGCTGGGGCTGAGTAGATTATCTGATTCCAAGTGAAAAGGAAAAAGACCCCAGGGCTGGATTGGCAGGTCCTGGTTTGCTTGGGACAGACTTGGGTGTAGCCGCTGTCTAGGCAGTAATTCCTCCTCTTGCTCTCTAAAGTGTCCAGAGTTGAGCCATCAGTATATGGTCACCCTGGGTAAGGCTGCTGTCCATGCCACTGCTGCAGTGGGCCTCTCTGAAGCACTACAAAGGAGAAAGACACTGTCCTCTACCTGAGACCTGGTCTCTGATGATGTGTGATGCTGCTGGAAGAATTCCTCAGACCCATCTCAGACCTTAGTTATGCTTCACAGTTTACCCTTTGCCCTGTAGCCATTTTTCATGAGTCTGACCTTGGCCTTATCTTGCCAGATTCTTTGCCCCTCATGGCCTTGCCTTGTGACCTGCTGCCAACACCACAGCATAGCTGTCCTGGGAGCCACACTCACAAAGAAGCACGGTGTTGTTCTAGTCCATTGTGTTGGAGAAAAGAAAAATGAAACTGATAAGAAAAATAGTCAATACATAAAATTAATGTCAAATTTTTAAAAAGCCCTTATTTCTATGGTATTAACCTACACTTCGATTCCCTTTCACTTGCACTGTTTGTCCTGAGCTTAAAATGCATGTATGGACTAATGTGCAAAGTACCTAGCCAGAAATACCAAATTCTAATCTCACTTGTACATGATATGAACTAATATAATGGATTTAGTGTGTAGTATGTAAAATTAAGCAGTAAGAAGCATTGAAACTAGAAGGGCATGCACTGTTTTGATGACTACAAATAATGCTCTTTGGTTTCTTTTTTTTTTTTTAATGTACTTGTTTTCATGATTACGGCATATTGGATTTTTAATTTTTCAGACTCTCCCTGGGCTACATACTTTACCGGTATTGTCTCTTTTAACTTTAATCCATACAGAGATTCTGGCAGTGGATGCTATTGCTTCCATTTTAGAGATGAGAAAATTAAGGCTTGTAGAAGTCAAGTTGCCAAAGTCACAAAGTTGGCACATGGCGGACCTGGGATTCAAAACCCAGTCTTTTCTGAGTTCAAGCTCTGAGATAAACCCAAGCACTGTTTTGCCTACTATGGTGGGTTAGACCAGCAGCCAAGGACATCTCTTACACATGTATCCACTCCTCTGTCAAAGAGGCATGTGACCAGAACTCCTTACCCTTTATAGGAGTACCCCCCACTCTCAATCCTAAAATGCTATGCTTAACTGAGGTTTGACTTACTGAATGGGCAAACAGATAAACTAGGAGGTAATTATTTATGTAACCAGCAAAATAGTCTTTCAAAACAGAATATCATTAGTCCTTTGAATAGTTTATTGATGACTCATGATTCTTAAAATCTCTGTGAGTTCATCTGATCTAAATTTCCTTGACTACTGAATTGAGATGTCAAGAAACTTAGGAGTCTATTGGAGTAAAATTGTGGATGATAGTGGCTATCATCTCTAAGATGATAATGTGAATGTAAATAGGAGGGAAGAGTTCATTGGACTCAATTTGATTATTTATTCTTCAAGTATTTTTATATCTAATTTTGGGAATAAATAATTTCATCCCAACCTTCCTTTCCTTCCTTTCCATAATCTAAATTCTATCCATTCTTCAAGTATTAATTTAATTTTGTTTTTTTTCATGGAATTTTCTCAACGGTGGGATAGTTATTTTTCCTTCCTCTGGACCTCCATCTTTCTCAGTCTTTTTTATATCACTTAGTGCTTGATTTTAAGATTACTTTCTAATAGTTTCATCCTCCTAAATTGACTGCATGAAGGAAATAGAAAGTGTATATTCAGTTTCTTGCTTCTCCAGAAGCCCCTCACTTAGGGACTGGCTTTGCAGCAAGTGCTTTCAGGGCCCTGCCCTACTCTTTGGACCCTTCAGTGGGCTCCAGCTAACTTACAAATATCAGTATCTGCCTTTTTGTGCCTGAAGGCTCTCCCTCTTTCACCCTCAGTAGGGGAAAGCTTGCTCTTTGTATATATGGCAGGCCAGAGTTTCAAAGAGTTACCACCCTCCAGTAATAGCCCTCAAACTAATGAAGCTCTGAAGTTAGTATATAAACACCCAAACTCTCTCACTCCTTGAAGTGGTTCTAAACCATGTGCTTTGCACCATTTCCCAGAGTTTCCTTGAGAGTTAGGCTCCAGTGGTCCACAGCAGTAGCCAGCTAAAAAAGTCACGTGCCCTTTATTCATTGCATTTGCTCCTTGTGTTACCTGTAATTCCCAAGTAAATAGTTTATACTCACATCCTTATCTCAGGGTCTGGTTCTAGGGAACTCAAATAAAGACAGGCATAGAGGATATTACCAATATTGACTTATTGGTTGGATGATTAGTTGACTGTCAGTATTACCTTGCAGTACAGGGATTGTGCATTACTGTTCGGAAGCCATGGTGCTTTTCTGCCCAGTGGTACTCATTCATTCCTAGTTGAATGGAACAATGATGAGGGCAAGGATTCCCACCCCAGGTTCATCTAGCTCTGTTCACTACTCTGTATTTGTGATCTATTACTGACTTCAGTAAGTAGCAAAGAGCCCAAGGGAATTATGTCAAACCTCTATTACCTCTCTCCTATCCCTGCTGCTACCAGCTGCATGCAATTCTCATGTTTTATTGTCTTTACATTGATTACCTCCTGACAAGGCCAAGAAGAAATGTTGACCCTTGGTTACAACTAAGCAAAGGCCCCTTCCCTTTGGAAACACAAAAAAGAATGAGAAAATGAACAACAGAAAGATGCTTCCTAACATGGCCATGTCAAATTTATAGATAAATAAAATATCAAAGATCATATGAGGCTAGATCAGCAGTTTGGACTTTTCCCCAACCAAGCAGAGAATATGCTGTTGACTCTGTCTTGGACTGATTTCCAACTTTGTGATTCACAGCTGTAGCCAGGCAGAGTATGTCCAATAATGCTATTTGTTTTCCACTTAAAAAAAAAAAAAAAGGCTGGGGAAATATATAAATGGCTTGTAGGAGAAGAGGGCATTAGCAGACAGTCAGTCTGACCAAAGCGAGACAGGCAGATGGTTTGTGGGCCTGACGCCAGCTGGGTGTTTCCATAAGTGATCGCGTATCTCCTGTCTGTGCCCCAGCACTCGGCTTGATTAAGAGGTCAGGAGCAGGCTGCCACAGCACGAGGCCGGAGCACACATGATATACGGCCAACCTGTCGGTCGCCTAGAAACAGCTCTGTAAAGGGGCCCAAAGACAAATCAATTTATAAGCCCACAAGTTTGGGCCCAGTGGTCTTGGCTATTATTAAAACATGAAGTTTGACTCTTTGGGTTTGCTTTCTCAAATACCACTCAGCACCTTAACTTTGACCTCACATCACTTCCTTTCCTTTTTAATACAGTAGTATCTTTTGATAAGTGACAATATCTTTCATGTGGGATTCTGGGAAGTGAGTGAGGCTGGAGGCAGGCAGGCAGGAGAGAGAAGTGTTCAGGGAAAACTAAGGTGAGGTTTGGTTCTCCTTTCATCACTTGCTGAGCACTGTGTGCCCAGTAGTGTGAGGAAATACAGGAAGAGGAGGACACATCACACTTTTCTGGATGACTGAAGGTTTATGTGCATAAAGCAGAGCAACCCAAAGATGCAAAGGGCTGAAATGAGTGGTGTGGATAATGCAAATTTTTAAATGGTCAGTGAGGTGGTCAGGAAAAGCCTTAGAGAGGAAGTAGAACATGGGGTAGGTGGGATTCACACAGATGAAGAGGTCAGATTTGCAGAGATGCACCAATCATCTGGGTAACCTTAGGAAAAGCCTCTTAACCTGTATATGCCTTGGTGGTTTTTATCTTTGCTTTTCAGAGAGCACAGGATTGAGAACTTTCCAGCTAGAAGACTCAGAGAACAAAGGCTGAGCATGATACTCTAGGGCTAATGAGGCACTACTAGTCTGCCTGGAGTGGGCCTTAACACTTTGTTCACCGATCTGTGAGTAATCCTATTCTCAAGTAATTTCCACAGCAGACCTGAATGGCTCTTAGAATCCTGCCTGCTGTCCACAACTTCCCCTGCTATGTCCACTCTGCAGACTCATCTGTTCAGTTACAGATTCTAGTTAGTGATCCTGGATTGAAATTTTGCCTTTGTTTCTGATTAGAAAGATGAGGGATTATGTTCCCCAACTATAAAATCTATTCAGTAAATGTTTACCATGTACCTGCTTTTAGTGAGGTACCAATGTAAGCATGGCTGGGAGAGTTAAAAGTCTGCAAGTATAAACTGTCTCTTCCTGTAAGGAGTTTTCAATCTCTTCATGGGGTAGTTAAAATACATAAATAAAGATGCTGCAGGCCACTGAGATAGGCCCCAACAGAGGTGTAAGCAATGTGATGGGGGTTAGAAGGAATGGTCATTTCTGGTTGGAGGGACTGGGAAAGGTTTCCTGGGGAAGACTGGGGTCAGCCCAAAGTTGCCTGAAGTTGAGAAAAGGCAGAAGTCCAGCTTTCTATCTAAAACCCTATGTGGTGAGCAGAAGTCAGAGGTAAAAGGTGATTCTTATAGTCACAGCCCCATAATGGCAACCCAGCTTGATGGGTAAAGGCCACGCTAATTTTTGAAGGGTCAGTCTTGGTTTGCCTACAGTGCTCTCAATTTACGTATTATTATTAATAACATCCTCTTTCATTCTCAAAATTGTCCTGGTTTGGACAAGAATTGTATAATCATCTTAATTATAGGTAATGTTTTCCGCAGCCCTGCAGGAGCAGCCAGTCTGAGCTGTACCAACATGGTAGACTGGGGATGTTCCCTTAAACCAAGAAATCCCCTTTATGTTGCCTCCAAATGAACACACACAAATCAACAATGAGGAAAAGCCAAGGTATTCCTTTCCTGTAGAATGAACCAAGCAATGGAAGCAGGTGGGCACACCAGACACACAGCCATTGTTGAGGTACACTGACAGCGCATGGAATGATCACGAAAAATCTATTAACACACTTGAGCCACACTCAGTCTTGTTTTGCAGATAAACATGGTCTGTGATTATTTTACAACACTGTGAAGGTGCTGGGGGTTGTCCTTCATTTATTACTTGACTAATAAATACTTTAATTACACTTAATAAATAATGTAAGCAGGGCTCACTGAAGTGGTAATTCTTTAAATTAATTATTAACTGCATGCAAAAGGCTGCACTGCCAGTACCACTAAAAGAAAATTCAGCCTTTAATCTAAAGTGATTATTCATTATCTGGTATAAAGGCTCCATTTGCATATTATTAGGGAAATAAACTTTGGCCTCCTTGGCAATACAGATAGATCTCAAAGTCCGTGCAATATGAATCTCCAAATACCAAAGTAATGATAAACAATATGTAATAAAGTCTCCAGTTTATAGCTTTATAACAGCTGGTTTTTGATTTTCCAAATATATTACAATGATAAAGTGACCAGTTAATGTATAAGCTCTTTGTGAAAGGTGGTGCCTACAGATGGTCGACTGATAGGAAACGGTAAATGTGCAAACTGCTCATTTCCCTTGAGATTGGAGCCATAAAATGATCTCAATAAGATATGAGAAGAAAATCTCTCTTTAACCCTTTTCTCAGCTGCAACCCAAATATGGGGCTGTGTTTAGCTGTTTGGTATGTCTCTTTCTCTGCTCCTCCCAGAACCCCCACCTTTCTCCAGATGAAGGGGGAATATCTGGATATGCAGATTTTTTGGTATTTCTGACTCTATCTTTGAGCAAAGAAGCCAGGTAAGGTCAAAAGAGAAAGATGATCTGTAAAACCAGCTAAAGACTAGAATTCATGTGTCCCTTGCATTCTCTAGCTTGGTACTTTCTCCTTGAGCCTGGGCATCTTCCAGAGGAAGTGACTGACCCCAGATGTGGAGCAAGATGCATGGAACAGCTTCCTAGCACTCAAACTATAAAATTCTGGGAACAAATGACTGAAACAGGGGTTTCTGAAGGAGAAGGAGAAATCTCTCTCCTTGACTCCCTTTGGCACAAGTAGTGGGGTTGGGGAATGGGGTGGGGTAAGGGAGAGGAGGAGGAGACAGGATGCCAGGAGCTCATGAAAATGATGACAGTCACAAGGAGGCAGGAATGGCCTCTTTTCCCCATTTCATAACCCATCCTATTCATCTCTCTAAACTCCATTCAGAGACTATCTCCTTCAAGAGATCTTCTTTAACTCTCTCTGCATTCCAGCAGCATCCACCTACATTGTGGGCCAGTCAATAGTCACTGATTTATGGAAGCTGGGAAAGGGGCTACATGAGGATGAGGGGTATCCTTTATTTTTTTAAAAGTTTTTATTATTTATTTTCAGAGAGAGTAAGAGAGTGGGGGTGGGCAGAGAGGGAGGGAGAGAAAGAGAATCCCAAGCAGCCTCTGTGCTATCAGGGCAGAGCCTGATTGATGAGGGGCTTGATTTCATGAACCATGAGATCATGACCCGAGCCAAAATCAAGAATCAGACATTTAACTGACTGAGTCATCTAGGAGCTCCTAGGGGTGTCCTTTAAAGTGGTCATTTTGGGAGCTGAAATTTGTTGCAATAATGTTGCTGTGCTCCAAATATGGTTGAAAATCTTTGAGAATTGCCTTTCATGTTTGTTTTAGTCAGCCTGCACTGCTATAACAAAATAGCATACACCTTAGGTGGCTTGGATAACAGACAATTATTACCATAGTTCCAGAGGATTAAAGTCTGAGATCAGGGCACCAGCATGGCTGAGTTCTTGGTGAGGATTCTTTTCTTGGCTTATAGATAGCCACTTTATCACTATGCCCTCACAGGGCAGAGAGAGTGAGCTCTGAGTCTCTTCCTCTTCTTATAATGACACTAATCCCATCTGGCCTCCACCATCATGACCCCATCTATACTTAATTACCTCCCAATGGCTCTTCCTCCTAATACCATGATACTGGGGATTAGGGATTCAGCATATAAATATGAGGGTAGGGGGCACAAACATTCCATCCATAATAATGTCCTTATGAACATCTTCAATTGGAGAAAAATCATGTTAATAATCACTCTCTTCTAACTGAGTATGAATGACATATGCAAATAGTATTATGTACCTTATCTCATACTATCCCCATAGTACACTAAGAAGTAAATATCATTAGCCAATTACAACCGAGAACACAGAGGTTCAGAGTTTAGTCACTTGCCTAAAGTCACACAGCTGGTAAGCAGCATAGCCTAGATTTGAGCTGAGTGACTCCAAAACCAAGGCATTAATGAGTACGCATACTGCCTTGTCTTTTGAAGGGAGACTGAAGTCTGGGACTAGTGGTTAATGTCTGAACGTGTTTACCTTCTCATATAATTTATATCACCAATGGGAGTATTCTGGGCATATTTTTTTTTTTAGTGCAAAGGGAATTTTAAGGGTAGGACTTTTAGGCACACTACTGCTCAGTGGCATGATACCTGGGGAGAGAAGGGACTCATGTACCTTCTGAAATCATGCCATAAAGCCAACTGTCTAACTGCATTTTGTGGTATACACATAGGGCCAAGTTCATTCTCATATAGCCTAATCTGTAGCTCTTTGGGCCACAAAGTATAATTAGTGTTCACACTTATTATGCTCTTCGGTCTTCTCACTATCTCCAGGTGCTAGGTTGGTACTATTAATATTTTCACAGACAGGTTGAGCAACTTCCCTAAGTTTACACAGCAAGTAAGGGAAAGACCTAGGGCTCAAATGTAAGAATCTCTGTTTCTAATCAATGAAAAATCAATGAACAGATGGATGGTACATCACAAATGTTTCTCATATGCTATCAAAAATGATGTCAATTTGACAGAAAGTGAAAATTCATCTGTATGTTTTTTCACTTACCTACAAGGTTCCCATTCATTATTCATGCATTCCCTCATTGTTCCTGTCACTCACTGATTAATTAATTTAATAAATGCTTTTGAAGCATATTACTTGGTGCCAGCTACTGTCCTAGGTACTGACTATCCAATCTAAATTTACAAAAGGAAACTGAACCAATGGGCTGTTAACTGAACTGACAAAGTGATCCAATTACTCTGGTGTTTGTGGAGACTTCATCAGAGACGCCTCCACATTTTCAATCTCCCAGAGGCTCCAGGAGAGTTGAGGGGTCTTCAAGAGAACTGCAGACGTACAACTACCTGTGAGCTGCACCACTGGCTCCCACTTTTGAAAAGATGACAGCGTGATTTCTGATTACAGCCATTAGGCAAAATAAAACACAGAGAATGCTGGCTCGCAAGTTTCATCCTGCTTAATCAAATAGCCTCATTCATCATATTCACTCACACTATTCAGGGAAAGTGCTTTTCCGTGCTTCAAAGATGGGCATGAGCAAGCCTGATCTGTGCTTCCCATTTTGCTCCCTTTTCTTTTTAAATACAAGCAGATGATCCTTCCTTATTTTCTTTCTCCTTTCAATTCCTGATCCATAGGCACAACCTCAGCACAGCAGCGGTCCAGCCAGGAAGAAATCTAAGCTGAGGACAGCATTATCCCTCATGACACTCATAGTTCAGCAGAATTTCTAACGGACTTTGGGGCTGGGTGTGAGTGGGGATCAGAATATCAAAGAATGTCAAGCTAACAGGGTCCACAGAGAGAAGGCATTCTGGCCACTCATTTTACAGATGAGGCCAGAGAGGGTAAGAAGCTTGTCCAAGGTCACACAACAAGGTTGTTGCAGAGCAAGGGGCAGCACCAGTTCCCAAAATGACAATTCCCAATCTAGTGTCCTCAACTGTCTCATCATCATGACTGTTGCTAACACCACAGAAAACCCCAGAACAGGGGCTTGGGTTCTTCAGCACCTTCCCTAATGCTACATTCAGGTAAATTGCTGATGGTTTCACAGAGGAACCAAACCTTTTTTGTTTATGATAGAGGCCAATTTCAAAATTGGTGATATTCACTCTGTTGTGCTTCTATGTCATCTCTCTGGGCTCCCTTACTTTTTCAGGTGACTCACTCTCTAGGCACATTCCCCCAGAATTTCATACTGCTAACCAAGTTCTCTCCACAGAACCCAGGCTTTTGAAAGATCCTTTCCCCTTCCTTCCCTAGTTCTAGGTTTCAAGTAAAGAGGAATACCTTATACTCTCATTTGAACTGAGATCTGAGTGGCTAGCGACTAATCTGGGATGAATCTCATGGTTAAATTTCAGGGGGTTTAGATTTTAGAGCAAAGATTTTTTATATATTTTGCTAAAGATGTGCATACATAACTGTACCTTTGCTACTAAGGCTAGCCCATATATGGTTTTTAAAAAAGTTTTTTTTTAACATTTATTTATTTTTAAGAGAGGGAGAGAGAGAGGTAGGCAGAGAGAGAGGGAGACACAGACTCTGAAGCAGGTTCCAGGCTCTGAGCTGTCAGCACAGAGCCCAATGTGGGGCTCAAACTAATGAGCTGAGATCATGAAACTGAGCCAAAGTTGGATGCTTAACCAACTGAGCCATGCAAGCGCCCTGACTGTGCCATATATTGACATTGTATGGACATAGCCTAGAACTTCCTGCAGTCTAGTACCCCCACCTTCCATGCACACACATATCCTGGGTAACTTAGATGATGTGCCTGACGTATATGGGAAGTGATTTTTTTCTGTCATCTGGTCTAGCTAAAAATAAATCTTTTGTAAATGAATGTTTAGCAAAAAATTAAATAAATAACAATGTAATAGCTTCCTTTATCAAATGTTTATTTTCTAAGGGAGATTCTGTTTAGAACTTTATATATATGTCATACTTTTTAATTCTTACAACAATCCTGTTAGGAGTTGAATGTATCTCCTCCACCTCCACCCAATTCAGTATGCTAAAGTCTGACCGGTAATACCTCAGAATGTGACTTATTGGGAGGTAAAGTTATTGCAGATGCAATTTGTTAAGATGAAGTCAAACTGAAATGGCGTGGACTCCTAGTCCAATATGACTGTTATCCTTATGAAAAAGGGGAAATTTGGGCACAGAGACAGATACGTAGATGGAATGTGATGTGAAGATGAAGGGAGAGATTTGGGTGATTCTTCTATAGCAAAGGACTGCCACAGATCGCCAGCATGTGCCCAGGAGCAAGAAGAGAGGCATGGAACAGAGTCTTCTTCACAGTCTCAGAAGGAACCAATCCTGCTGACCCCTTGATCTCAACTTCTGGACTCCTGAACTGTGAGATAATAAGTATCTCTTGAAGCCACCCAGTCTCTGGAACTTTGTTATGGCAAACAAAGCCTAACAAACAAACATAAAGCCTCTGTGCACTATTTTCTTCTCTTCTCTTCTCTTCTCTTTCTTTCTTTCTTTCTTCTTTCTTTCTTTTTTCTTTTTTTTTTTTTTGCAGACAAGGAAGCAGAGGCTCAGAGAGGTTAAATAACTTATCTTAGATCACAGAGGTGGTAAGGAGTACAGCCAGAATTTAAACTTACTACTACATGCTTTGCTGCTTTTATTTGGGAGTCTGTGCTGGTAAAGAATAGAAAAGGTCAATTTTCTATTTCAAGCCAGATGTGATATACCTTCTTTCTTAGCCTGCCTCAGGGCAGCTGGGTCTCCCAGTCCAAATCTCCATCACCAACTCAGAACCCTGAGGTACATCCTCTATTTCCCCCGTTTCCAGCAACAGCAGAACCCCAATTAACTGCCTTGGGTTAGCATTAGAAAAGGGAGATTTTCAGTTGGGCGTCAGGCTTCAGCTAGGGTCATGATCACACAGTTTGTGGGCTCCAGCCCCATGTCAGGCTCTTTGCTGACAGCTCGGAGTCTGCAGCCTGCTTCGGATTCTGTGTGTTTTCTCTCTCTCTGCCCTTCCCCTACTCATGCTCTGTCTCTCTCTCTCTCAAAAATAAATAAACATTAAAACATTTTTTAAAAAGAAAAAAAGAAAAAAGAAAAATAGATTTTCTGGGGCACCTGGGTGGCTCAGTCAGTTGAGCATCTGACTTTGGCTCAGATCATAGTCTCATGGTGTGTTTTCGATCCCCACATTGGGTTCACTGCTGTCTGTGCAGAGCCTGCTTGGGATCCTGTCCCTCTTTCTCTGCCCCTCCCCCACTGATGCTTTCTCTCTCAAAAATAAACATAAGAAAAATAAATTTTCTCACTCCAGTCTTCTCATTTTATTTTATCTTATTTTAAGTTTTGTTTAGCCCTGGGAAAACATCTGAGGCCCTCAAATACAAAGTATGCTTTCATACTGTTTCTGAGAGAGTAAATTCCAAAATTCACCAGGAGTGGAGAGGAGAGTCAAGTTTAAAATTAAATGTTCCCTCATTCCTGATCTCTGTGGTCAAAGGAACCTCTTGCTGCCTGGTATCCATCCATTCAGGCTTCAAACGTGCGCGCGCGCGCGCACACACACACACACACACACACACACACCTGAAAGTTGAACTTGGCTCTTTTGCCAAAGCCAAACAGACCAGCCTCCTCATCTTACCATTCATCCAGCACTAAGCTCTAGTGGGCCCACTGTCAGAAGGCTTCTCCCACCATCCTGAAGCCAAGATCCATGGTGGTCCTGCCTCAGCTGCTATGACATTCCTGTCTCAGAGTTTTGACTGGGTAGAGAAAAGGAACACCCCAGACAGAGAAATGGCCACCAGCTTGGATTGGATTCCATTTCCAAATCATTTGAATCTAGTGCCCCTCAGCAGGAGGTGCTTGGAGATTTATCCTTGGAATTTCTGCAAGAAAGGACTTCTCAGCATTTCCAAAGCTGAGAAATTATGTAAATCTATATTTTTAAAAGGGCACACTGTTATTTTTCCAACCCGTCAGCCTAGGACACTGGTGTGACTAGGATGCAGACAATCTGACAAAGTGAAGGAGGAGAGGGCATGGTTGTCCATCAGAAGGGACAGTCTAGGAGCAGACAGAAGCAGAGCCAGCAGTTACAAACCAAGAGTCCAGCCTTGAGGCCAGGAAAAGCAGGAGACCAGAAACAAGAAAGTAGGTCAATACTAGATCAAAACAGTGCAGCACCAACAAGGCAGCCTTGCTATTCCTCTGACAGGAAGCTCTTTACATTCCTAGATAGAGTAGGAATCAACACCTAAGTTCCAGGGCAATACCAGATTGAGACCTAAGAACTCAAAGTGTCCATCATTCTGAGCTTATGGAGGATTCTCATCTAGGGCTCAAAGTAACAACAGCAATGGTTTTCCTTTATTGCACAATGTCTCTGTATCCTGGGTCAATTCAAGAACTTTATTTTTGAGGTAGCTTCTAGTACTCTCCTCATTTACAGATGACAAAGTAGAGAGGCTAATTTGCCAAATGTCACACAGCAAGTAAGAAGTAGTGCCAGCCACTAAGATGATTTACTCTTAGAATCCTGCCTATTAGATATGGAAAGTGTTTTTAAGGCTGCAGTCTTCAGGCCTGTCCTCTTGTATGTTAACCTCCCATTTACTAGGCTTACTCGGTTCACCTCCCCCTTAATTGCTGATATGACCATGTAGTCTGGTGGCCAGAAAACTCTTTTCACTTCTAATAAGCTGGAGCAGTTCTGCTCATGAGGAGTAAAAAGAAACCCAGGTCCAGAGTTTATGCTGAAATCCCAGGCTACCCAACTGCTGTTACAGTCCTGGAGTGAGAGCCCATAGGTGGACCCGGCCGAGGCTGGGGGCTGGGGGTTGGATGAAGCATTAGGAGGCAATCTTGCAGGATTCAGAGTATGTATGTGAGAGCAAAAGCAAGAGAGCAATACTTCTGGATTTAGTCCAGGCGATCATGAATTAATGGCTGACAGAAAGAAAAGACTTTGAAAAAAAAAATTCTTGAAAGCTGTGTTTGCATGGAAAGGAGCTCAGTCTGAGCTGCCTGGAGGAGGCCTATACTCATGCCCCTTTGGAAGCCCCGGCCATTCATTTTCATTAGTTTTATGATTTGATCAACTTACAAAGGTCACTCTTTAGCTTCCTGTGAACCACAATATTATGACTAGGCTTAAATAATGCCAAGCAATTCATTGAGAAGGGAAACATTCAGTTACACCAGTCTGTGGGCACTGAAACTAGCTTTTCAAAGCTGAATTGCTCCCTTGTAAGGCAAGGGTCTTATGAAAACAGAGCACAGAGTCTTCCAAGGACTGCTCCATGCAGGACAGAGCCTGGGAGACTGTCCAGGTAGGAAGTGCAAGCTGGCACTACTCTTCTCCGTGGAGAGTGGTGTGGTCTCTTCTCTTTGAGTTCGCCCACACTGTGACTCCTGTGCCTCTCCCATCCCCAACACTTGCTAGTGTAGACATGGTGCTTGTGTCCTTGAAAATTCTGTACCAAGTGTAGACACAACTCTTTTCTGTGTTTTTCCTTAGCTCAGCAGAGACCAGTCTACAATGATGTGGCTGATTTCATATAATGATTTCTTTGGCATCTCTTCCTCATTAGCCTCTAAGCATCACAGGAGCAAGAACTAGATTGGCTATGTTCATCCCCACATCCCAGTACCTACCACAATGTGCTAAGCCCATTGTAGATGCTCCAGGAATAACTACTCACTGACATTTTTTTTCAAAGGGAAAACCAAAAGAGAATATCCCAGAAAATACGGACAGCATGAGAATCAGTAGTTTCTCTACTGAATACTGCTAAACATCAAATCCCTTATTCTCATCCAAGTTAACTACATGTTGGAATCTGACAAGCAAACCATACACCTTTGCTATTTCAATGCCAACTCTGTAATGTCTTCCCCTGATCTTGAGATGCTAGAGGCCCCAGATAACACTAAGGTGACATAGGGTCATTGGGAAAATTAAGGGAGATATTGTACAGAAAATGCCCAGTGCCTAGTATGGCCAATAATGAACTTCATGTGTGTCCCTCATACCTTGGCCAGGTAACTTTTTGGCACTGGATTACCTCTAGGCACTACAAGCTGGTCTTCTTGTCTATTTTCCTATTATAGGACAGACATGAACCTTTCTTCCCAGATCATTACCATATTTTTACTCTTGGTTTCTAATCTGAGGGATGCTATTCATAGTTTGCTTGAGTGGAAACGGTATTGTTTAGACTTCAGCAGAATGGGTTTCCTTTAAGCAATTGCTTTGACTATTATATGTATCATCTTAAACAATCAGAGTTATGTACAAATATCTCTCTTTCTTTTGTAAACACACATGTGTGAACATACATGTGTGCACACACATGGAGACTTTCTTTAAAGTTGTACCTGAACTCTGTCAAACTAGTTTGTATGTGTACATACAGATAACAGAAGGTGAATTCTTTCACTTATAGGGCCACAAATATTTCAGGCAGGTTTGTGGTTTCAATAGTAATAGAAAGGACCCCTGTCCCCATTACCATATATTCTCCTTGACCTGCCTGAGCCAGTCATGCAGAGAAATGCTGATTTGTTACCTACTATCAAAGGAATGATTTTGAAGGTTTAATTCAAGTGATTTTAATTTAACCAATCTGCACTGAGCACCTATCATAAACAAAGAATTTACCACATTTCATACTTAATACGAGTCTATTTTTGTCTCTCCATATGCTTGAAGTCACCATGTTGCTGTCCATTTCTATCATTTCAGTGCCTGGCATGTCCCTTGTATATATGTTTTGTTGGATGTATAACTGAAGACAGAAGGGCAACAGGAAGTCAGGAGTATAAGAATATTTGTAAATTGAGCTTCCCAGACCCTCAGAAGGCAGTAGGGAATCACATACAATAAGAGTATGGGTTTTGTTCTCAGTATGAGCATGGATTTTCCTTCTGGTAGTAACTATCTACTAAGAAGCTAATTAACCTTTTCAAGTCTCAATCTCCTCATCAATAAAATGGAAAACAATAGGTGATTTTGAGGGTTAACCCATTGTTGATGTGCCATAGTGAGTGTTCAACACACAAGTACAACTCCCATACTGCTGCTGGTGAGGTTAATGGGGTGATGGTGAACATTTCTGCATAGTGAACACTTAATAATCTCCAATGTAAGTTGTATGTGGGGAAAAGAGAGACAAAGGGCCATGTGAGATGGAGGTGGGTGGGGGGCTGGAGTAGATGGGTCAGCTCCCTGATGGGGGGCTTAAATGAGGTGGGGACCCTTGCAGTGTTCAGTGATGGTGGGCATGGCTGGCTCCTTGGTAGGAGCACATCTGCTATCAGCAGAAGAAGAAGACAACTATCTTGTCTGGCAGTGGGGTCCTGGATGATAACTATATCTCCTCAATGTGTGTTCCACCATCTAGAAGCAAGGAAGTGCCAGCCCCATACCCCTGCTCTCTTTTATGTCCCCTTAGGGTCTGCCAGTATTAGCTGTGTCTCAGTAAGGTATACTCTCCGGTGGCTTTTTACCAGATTTTACAGTCTAACCACAGCTCTCAAGGACTTTGCTTAGAGAGAAAGAAAAATGGGAGTGAAATTGAAAGAAGATAAAAAGACACAGCAAAGCAGACTGCGTGAGGGGGGGTGGGGAAGTGGGGGTGGGATCTGGAAGTGTAAAGCACTAATTCAGAACAGCACTCCACCCTCTGTGGTCTCCTCTTTGGTCTAATCTGGCTGGAATCCTGGGGACAGTATGCTTTAGAAGAAAATATGCAGGGAAGTTCAAGTGTGCCTTTTTCTTTCTATTTGCATTTCAGTTCATTTTAATCAAGCCCCTCTTCCCTTGCAACCTGTTTTTTTTTTTGTTTATTTGTTTATTTTTGGTTGTGAATGTGTACCTTTTGGCCTTACCTGCTCTACTGCAATAGTTTTGGGTTTTGACTTTTTCAAAATGAAATCTCTAGCCATTCTGATTTTCCCAGTTTCTGGCCCCACTGGCATCTCCATTTTGCTTTAATTATCCAATTACGGAAGCTATCCAACCTATTTATTCAGGCAATCAAGGCTTTAAATGCATGGATTTATCATCACCTCAAATCACCTGTCACTGTGGTTGAACAAAAAAAGAAAGGTAACCAGGATGCTGTAGGAGGTCTGAATCAACATACTTCTCCTGGTCATTACTTTCAAGGTCCCCATATGCAAAGTCAAAATTTGTAGCGGGAGATGCTCTGTCAGGGATGAGAGGAGAGGATAAAAGAGTGTGGACATAAAGGGGATGAAGACTGGAAGGGTTTCGTCTCTGTTCCTAGGAGGATTGGCCTGTACTCCTTACCTGATTTTCCCCACAGTCCCATCCTTCCCTGCTCTCCCCTCTATAGGAGGGGCACTGACTGCTACTTCTCCCTATTTCTTCTATTAACAATGTTTTGAGGACCAATGTGAAAAGATACAGAAGACTTAGGGGTCAATTTTAATCTGTCAGTTGTACCTTAATAAAGGTGAAGAATGAAAACAAAAACACAGAGCTCAGAGGTTATTAGAGGAAAGAGGAGTGGTCTATAGATCCGGGCTGTTACAGAAAATGCATCTGCTTTCTGGAGTTACCTAGAGTAAGTCCATTTCCTCATTTACCTGACTTTGTCGAACGTACTTAAAAACAGACTACTTTTTAAAACATAAACAGCGTTATTTCTTTCAAACATTTCTCATTCACCATTCTGGGCATTTTACTGCTATGTATCAACTTCTTTATTAAAGGATGGTGTCCTCAAATTTTACATAAAACTCCAAAGGTGTTATGTGCAGTGAAGGACAATCACTTCCCTCTCTCTGGGCATGGTATTAGTATTAATAGAGCCCCAAAACTTTTTAAGCTTTTTTGGTATGTCATATACTGATGTTTAGCCATGTTCCCCATGATGTGATTCCTTGGTTGTGAGCTTTTGAGAAACCCATACACAGAAACTTATACTTACTTAGCCTTCTATATTTTAATAGGTTAAATCTGGCCCACTGTATGAGCCATAAAGACCTGTTTGGATTGCAACATACCTTTCAATGTATTTACCACTTTTACTAAAAATGTGGTTTTCTGTATCCTCATCCTTGTTATTAAGGCTGTCAATCTCAACAGTATTGATACAGACCCCTGGGACAAGCCACTAGATACTACCAATGGGTTGCTATTGCTCCATTAGTCAGTATTCTCAGTGTTAGTTTTCCCAATCAAAGGCAAACTCTTACACTGGAAGCTTCCTGGTGTTCCACCAGTGCTAATATTTTTAGTACAAAAATAAGAATAATGGACTAGCCTTGTGAAAACTGTCTTAGCACTACACCAACTTAAAAGAGGATTCAACTAGGTGCAGACCCGTCTACACCCTCACAATTTGTATTTTCTTGTGTGGGTGATAGCATAATACTAGCTGAGGCTGTACTCACTTTTCATGTATAAAATTCTCAATAATATACTGTGTAGTAACAAATATAATTGACCTATTCTATTTGTTTTCTCCAAATTAATTTAAAACACTCTGTCACTTCCTTTGCCTTAGAGTTTGGCTAATATCCTCACACTCGCAGGTTTCCATCTGTGAGTTTGATCAAAGCAAGTTTATCTGCAAAATTTCGAAGAATCAGCTTCATCTCCACTTGGCAGCATGTGGTAAATGAAGGTATTTCTGGTGAGATTTATTGTATCACCTTCGAGGAAATGCTAACTCCATAGGAGAGCAGATTGCAGAGAACTGTATATTAAAGTTTCTCTTCCTATCTCTGGGCCCAGGTGGATGGGACAAATGGAATCTTAACCCGACTGCAAAATATGATATATTATTATAAACAGAGTCTTGAATTATAGAAAATACTAGTTAGCATAATTACATTACCATATTTTTATATGGAGATTATTATTCAAATACCAAACAGGCAATCTTCCATTGGAAAAAACCAATAAACACTCTCAATCCAGACTTCCAATGTTATGTATGTCACAGTACAAAACAATTTTAAAGTTTAAAACCCATTACATTACAAGAGCTATTCACTTCAAGTAGGTGGCAATTTGCTTCTTTTTTTTCACCCCACGTTTTGATAGCTATTCACCTCTATCAATTCTTATCTTGCCCATTCTTTAGAAACCAATTGCAGTTTAAAAAGTGCCCATCTATTTCTGATTGAAATCTTCACATACTGGTTTTTTAAACTATTTTTCAATCTCTTAATAAAATAGATTGCCTCCAGGCTGTCAGTTAGTAAACCCACTAACAATGTAGTGATTCTAAGGACTGCCCTGGCTCATGGATTTTCCTTGCTCTTGGTTCTGTCCAAGAAACCCCAGATTTCCATTATTGCTGCTACATGTACAAAACAGTTTAATAGATTAAACTTACCTAAACTTGTACAAGCAATAAAAACAATATCCTGATTAAACTGAGTTAACCTCTTAAACTTTTAGTCCACAAAACAGAAAATTAGGTCTTAAACCTTTTTCTTTTATTTGACATCTCAGATTCTCATCAGATTGAAAAGTCTCTCCCTATCATTGAGCACAACCTCCATTTCTAAGAGGGGCTCTCAGTCCATCAGTCTTAGAGCAAATACTTCTTAAGGACCCACCTTTGGCTGGCAAGTAAAAGAAGCCAAGATATTATATTGGTCCCTGATGGTTCCTGCTTTAGAGAGAGAATAATATGAAACAATCTACAAAGTTAAGAGGGGAGGTAGTTTAGACTACGGAATCACCTGTGATTCAGAAATGAAAGAAATAAGGGGGTGAAGGAGTGGTCCCCAGTACCCAGGAAGGTCCCTAAGAGATGGTGATGAAGATATGTGAAGTGGAGAGGATCATCCGGTGCTGAGGGATAAGTATTATGAGCATGGGGTGGACCAAAGGCAGGGTGAAGCTGGCCATAATGGCACTTTCCCCTCCATTCACTTCATCTCAGAGAAGGAAAAGCCACAGTTTCTTTTCTGTTGAACCACAGTCATACTCAGTGCCCACTCAGGACTTCCATGCCCATTCCACAGTCTGGATCTCATCATTCCCTACGGTTTGAATGTCCTATGCTGTAAATGACTCTCACATCATCATGGTTTGAATCAGATAAAGGTCAATTCCTTCCCAACCCCAAATATAGGAATCCGGAGACTTTAGGATAATGCAACTCCACAAGCATTTACTGATCTCATGTCAAGTGGTGTGCATTACACATTGCCAGACTTCCAGATCCTTCTACCCCACAGAAGTGTGACAGATAAGGTAAGGGCCATGAGAACAGCAGGGAGAACTCTGAGAGAGCATTTCCTGTTTGGAAAAATCAGAGCTACTTATATGCATTTGGGATGACTTTTAGAAATGACAGAGACTTTTATATTCATCATAAGAAGGGCACAGGAGAGGCAAAGCATGAACATAGGCAAGCTGAGATTACATTCAAGGAAAAGCAAATAGTTCTGTTTGGCTTACTGCCTTGACAATACAATTTTATTAATTATAAAACAATATCTAGTGCATGCTTTCTATTAACGGCATCACATTCTGCTCTTTACAAGCAGTATTTCAATTAACCCTCACATATCAGCATATGAGGGGGTACTAAACACATGGGGAAACTGAATCTTGAGTAGGTTAAGGATCCTGTCTGCAGTCCCTTAGCTAATAAATGTTGAGGTCAGGACTCAAGTCTCATCCATATTGAGAAGGATAAAGTTTGGGGAAGATAAAGATTTATTTTGAGGAGGTAATAGAGAAGAGTTGATGGAGCATATGTCCAGAGAAGAGGAAGAGAGATTGCTTAAAAATTTGCTGTCAAGACAAATAAGAGCCTTTGTAAAATATACATAAGGAATTTATTTGCTAATATAAGGGAATCAAACTTTCAGACAAACTCTTATACTTGATGTTGGATTTCATGGCTCAAGGTCAACCCAGCAGACACTTAATAACTGCGGTTGTGTCTATGTGCCATCAAATCCCATCTTGAGATCCCATCTTTCACCAGGCTGTCCTGAGCATCCACAAGACCCTATACTAGGGAGAGAAAAATCCTGGATAGACGTAGTCCAGGCCTTTGGAGAACCACATGAGAACCATGAACACACCAAAGTTGTCTCACAAGGCCCAATCAAGACTGAAGGTCAGGGCTTGGGCATTAGGGAACAGCAGAGCAATTGGAGTTGGTGACTTCTTTTGGGCTCTGCCTTCCTTGATCATGCTGGCTGTTTTCCAGCATGGAAACTGGCACTCCTGGGTTAGGATGCATGTGCCCAGCAGACTTCCTGGGGTGTGGTGAGCAAAGGTCTGATCAGGAACTGAGTATTCTGGGCCATTTGTTAATTAATTACCCCTTTAGTGTTCTAGCTACTTTATGTTTTTTTTTTTAATTTTTAAAAATGTTTTATTTATTTCTGAGAGAGAGAGAGAGAGAGAGAGAGAACGAGCAGGGGAGGGTCAGAGAGAGAGGGAGACACAGAATCTGAAGCAGGCTCCAGGCTCTGAGCTAGCTGTCAGCACAGAGCCGGACGTGGGGCTCAAACCCAGGAACTGTGAGATCATGACCTGAGTCGAAGGTGGATGCTTAACTGACTGAGCCACCCAGGTGCCCCCCTAGCTACTTTATTTGGAAGAGGGCTTCATAATGGTGATTTCTCCAAAGCTACACCAGAAATTCCTTTCAGTCACCTGGGTCTCCCTTGCCCCTGAAACATGGGAGTGTCTGTCATTTTCATTCCTTCCTTGCCGTGGAGAACACTGAACAAGGAGGGTGCCGTACTGAGGGATGCTGTTATCCTTTCTAACACTGCTATTTTTATATAAAAGATGGAGACATAGTAGGAGGCTAATGGCTGCTCAGAATAAAAACAAATAGTGACTAAGAACAAATACGGAAATGAGGCATTGTCTTGCTGGGGGAATGATACTCAACAGTGAAGCTCTATGCTCCAAGCCTCTTTGATTGCCCAAACCAGGGGATGTATGGACTCCTTTACTAGCACTGTACTGCCTTCCATTGTCAAGTAATCTAACAAGGAGACTTGTTAGAAAAGTTGGAAAAATGGGGCGCCTGGGTGGCTTAGTCGGTTAAGTGTCTGACTTTCGCTTAGGTCATGATCTCGCGGTTCGTGGGTTCGAGCCCCACGTCGGGCTCTGTGCTGACTGCCAGCTCAGAGCCTGGAGCCTGTTTCAGTCTGTGACTCCTTGTCTCTCTGACCCTCCCCTGCTCACGCTGTCTCTCTCTCTGTCTCCTAGAAATAAATAAAACATTAAAAAAAAAAAAAGTTGGAAAAGTAAGAGTCCTCCAAGGACCAAGGGCTTTATCCAGGGCAGCCTGTTTCTTTTTCTCCCTAGCATCACACTTCACATTTCCTTTATCTGATTGAATCATAACTTCACAATGACTTTCCTGTATGCCTTGTAAAGCCCAGGCCTGGACACTGAGGGGTGAGTGATCCTGGTAGGCCATCAGCCCTAGATCACATTCACTGGGCTTTGGTAGTCCTTCTTTCCTCTGCCTAAAGCACACGGCACACACATCACTTCTTCTTTTCTTGCCAACAACTTCCAGTTTCTAAAATTTTGTAACTGTGCTGACACAGTGTCCTAACCTCTAGCCGTCTGTTATCCCCATACCCAGTTCCTCACAGTGTTCCTTCTTTGTAGTTCTAAAAGAGGAAAGAAAACCAACCTTATTTGGGTGCATTGTGTGCTAGGTACTTCATAAGGTGTTTTTATTTTATTTACTTCTTTTGATAATCCTACAAAGTAAGTGTTACTATCTTTATTTCACTGCAAAGAAACTAAGGCATAGAGTTTTGTAAATTACCCAAGGTCACTGAACTAGTTAATAATAGGCCAAGATTCTTCATTAACCAGACATTGCATGCACACACATATACCACACACTCATTCACTTGCTAGGCATGTGTGTGCATTTTTTCTTGATAAGAAGCATCAAATATATAACTTCTTAATTCTTACAAAATACTGTCTTCAGAAATCCCTTGAGAAGATAGTCTAATGGTCACTGTCAGACTTTAGCACAAATAATGCCATATAAAAAGCTATTCCCTCTACCTATTCAGCATTATGCTTTATCTAATTATCAACCTAAATGAAATGTTGTATGGCTGTTTCCAAATACAGGGTAAGGGATCTAATGTCGATTATATAACATCTTCTACATCCTTCTTCACTCTTCTCCAGATCCTTTGTATCCTAACTCCCTGTTTTCTTCCCCTTGTAAAATTAAGCCATTCACACCCAGCCAGAGAAGTCTCCTTAAGCATGGGGCTCACACTGGCCAAGGGCTAATGGAGCTCTCTGGGTGCCCACTCTACCTCCAGTGATCTAGAAATCGCTCTGTCTTGGTGGGTAGTGTGCAGACTTCTTTCTTACCACCATGTAAAATCCATCTACTTTTGCTGTCCTTCTGTGTCTGGGTTATATTCACTTTCCAACCTGCCTTCTCAAGCCGCTCCCTTCAGTGTCTTCCTGAGGTCATAGTTCCCTTCCACAGGCAGAGATTGTCAAGAGACTCCCACCCATACCACTCTCTCCCTTTTTCTTGAAATCCTTTGGTCAGTGTTAAATGGGTTACCGCCATAGTCTTCTCATTTCCCTTGTGTATGTTTTGTCTATTAAATTTGATTTATAGCTTTGAGGGTAGGGGCCAGGCTTATGCTTTCCTCTAACCTCTGTAGCAAATGTTCAACAAATCTAACTACTCAAATGAAGCCATAGAAAAAACAATGAGTTAGTGATTTGGAAACTTGTCTTTCATTCCAGCCCTGCTACAAACCAGCTATTGTGATTTGGGGAATGTTACTTAACTCTCAAAGACTGTTTTCCCCATCTGGAAAAAATGGTGATGTGTGAGCAAATGGTTTCTTTTTAAAAAAAATTTTTTTTTAATTTCTGAGAGAGAGAGAGAGAGAGAGAGATAAAGAGAGAGAGAGAGAGAGAATGAACAGAGAAAGGTCAGAGAGAGAGGGAGATACAGAATCTGAAACAGGCTCCAGGCTCTGAGCTGGCAGTCACCACAGAGCCCATAGCAGAGCTCAGACCCACGGACCATGAGATCATGACCTGAGCCAAAGTCAGATGCTTAACCGACTGAGCCACCCAGGCACCCCATGAGTAAATGGCTTCTAAGACCTTATTCAAAGTTTAGTGAACTGGTTAAACATTTGAAGAGAGGAGATTACAAAGAAACACCTGGCCCAAACCCTAATTAACACACAAGTGTTCTGAGAATGGAGGCTGAGTGTGAGCTGTATGAATGATGGAACAAGAGATAGCACAGTTAATTAAGGCAGATTATTGAATTTCCTTAAAAAAAATCACTTGGTCCAAGCAACCTGGTCCTCCTTAAGTGAGCATCTGTGAGTATTTAAGGAATGATGAAAAGAACTTTTGGAGTGAAATGGACCAGGTTCCTCAATCACAGACCTTCACAGGACCTGGCTGCAATGGCAGGTCCCCTCATTGCAGAGATCAGAACTCAGTTACCCCAAGGAAGGCCACAGAAGGAGAATTCCAGGTACTCCAGGAGGTAGCCTGACTTGGAAGATCACACTCAAGCACTCTGTCTTCCTTTTCCTCTAGACTCTTGTCAAAGACTAGACTTTCTTTGTGGGGCTGAAATGTATGCAAAATGTAAATTAATTCTATTTTATGACTGGCTAGGCTGGACAGGCCTGTCTGACTATGAGTGGGGGTTCTAGAAGCTAATGGCTGTCCATATCACAGAGCTCTGACAAGAGGGAATGGAGTGATGGGATAGTTTTTCTCCCTCAGGGCTTTCCCACTGCTACTGTGGAACAGCCTGAGGGTTGTAAAGGTGAGATGGTCCTCCCTGAGCCCTGCCAGCATGCTTCTGCTCAGGTAGGTCCTTGCCTCTCAAGTCATACTGCACAAAGAGTGACATCTTATGCTTAGCCATGGCCAGTCTACTGTCACAGGCAGGTTCTTGCTAGAAATGTGAGCTTCCCAGACTCCTGGATTGATAGATTTAGCATTTAAAAATGTTAACAGTGTTAATTTATAGAATAAGTATTTTTTACTTTTGCAAAAAATGAAAACAGTATATATTATTTTATAAGGTAATTTTTAATTTATTGACACATTGTGAACATCTCTTCATGCCAATAAATTCAGAAATCTAACATCTTTGTTCTTTTCTTCCTTGTCCTCTGTTACATAACTTCATTTGTGGTCCTGGTCAATGTTCCTACAAATATATGACAGTAAATTTTGCCTTTGATCCCTTGATTCTTTCTCATCCCTGTTTATTAATACACCTGTTACTCAGTCCTTTTGTCCATCAGGCACTTGTGAGGGGATATTGTCAATGCTTACAGGAAAAGTACATGGACTTCTCCCAAGAGAGCAACAGATGCCCATCTCTTCCCAGAAATCTAGAACCAATGGTAGGCAACAAGTTTTGGGAGCTCATCAAGAATCAGTTTACCACCAGTTCATCACCAATAATGAAGTACTATTCATCAAGAACCACCAGTCATCATCCTGAATGACTTCAGAGAAGCTGAATTTCTTTATGTTTTATATTTATTCAATAGAACCCAATTGGAATTTTCAGTTAGTTTATCTTCTTTTGATTCAGGGAAAGTAAGTGGGGCAGGTCTTTTTTAGGTGTAGTCCCCGGGATTGGTCCCTTCTATCATTAAAGATGCTATTCCTTCTGCTCACTTACCTACCCTGACCCATGTCACCTTGATGTGGTCCTCCTCCTTTTTGATTTTCCAATTATAATCCACATTTCAGGACAAACTTATATGTATGTGCTCTGGGGGCTATGTGCCCACAACCTCCAGCTCATAGGGGTAGGTCTCTCTCCAGGCCTCAGGGATTTCCCACAATTTTGTGGTGCCCATTGTCGGTATTGTTCTCTGTTTATATTCATGTTAGCACTATTTCCCTCTGTACTTCCAATACTGTGTACAATTTCTTCAGTTACAGTTCTGCAAAGCAGGTTTTTTATTTTAAAGTTATAGTCTGTGGTCGCCATTTTATAGCTGCTTAAACATGGATCATTTCTATCCAACAATCCGAAGAAGTGACACTGTGCCCTTGAAAGGTGTTGTTTTATTTGAGTTGGATATAATACTGCTAAGATATATGCTATCCCTGGGGACTGGCTGTGTTGTGAGTTTTCCTTGTAAATGTCTAGCTTCCATCTTTAATTCCCAGGCTGGTGCTTCCTGTGTTGAATGACACATCTTTCAGAAGTAATGCAGGTATAGTAGTAGGGTGATTTGCATATAAGCTTTCCCTCTGGGAATCCCTTTTAGGAAGGTAGGTTTCTTACATGGAATGAATGGACTTCAATCCAGATAGACTTGCTAAAAACTGCGAACTCTTTCTTACTTGAAAACAGTGTTGTATACTTGTCTATGCTCTTTCATACATATTATTTCAGATTTTCACTGCACCCCTGTGTGAAAGGTAGGGCAGTTATTTTAATCCCCATTTGACAGATGGAGTAAGTGAGGCCTGGAGAGATCTTGTGATTTGCCTAAGGTCACATAGTGGCCAAGCCAGAATCACATGCCACTTATTGGGCTATCTTTTGGCAACACAAGTGATGATGTTGTGACAACCATCTGTTTCTCTGCATCATTTTGCTTCTAAAATATGATCATATTTCTAATCCCATTTAATTCTCAAGAACCCTGGAAGAAACCCTTGGGTGAGGTTTATCTGCATCACTGTTTCCAACTTACAGTCAGAGAAACAAACATAGAGACAAAAGGGGCTTTGCTGATCACGTGGGGAATCAATGGATGAGAGAGAGAGAGGAGAGAAGAAAGAATTTGGTTCCCAGATCCTCCAGAGGGAAGTCTGACACCTTTCTGCACACACACCATGTACCTCAGAGGTTGGTTTCCCTGCTGCCAATAATTTTAAGTAGCATGAGTGTCAGCAGAACTTCTGGGTGGTCTTCAAAGGAAATATGCCACCCAAATGAACCCATCACTTGGTACTAAGTGACAGGCAGGTGTGCAAGTGGTGTGGTCCCATGGAAAGAACCAGGGGGAGGAGGTCTTGGGCACAGAGCCAGGGTGAGAAGCCAGACCTCCTGATTTCCAGGCCAGTGCTATTTTTTCTAATCCCACTAATAGGAGAAGTCAACAGCTTTTACCATGAAGAAAAATTAAGTGAATGTCAGATCAGGGGTTTGGTTTCACCCATGACAAATATAAAGAATCACTCCTACAATCTTCCCGTGAAAAGGGGTCGGGTGTTCATTTCCAAGCTACTTATGTCCCTCAGTAGGTATTTTGGAATGACTCAGTCATTATTAACTAAGTAAAATGACCCATAGTCTCAACTTAGCCAATACTAATATTTCCCCAACTCTGTGTCGAAGAAGGAATGAATATATTTGGCATCTTAAGAGGTGAAAGGAGATGGTTACAATGCAGTCATTCCCTGAGGGAGGACAGCAGATGGATAGATTTCCTGCTGTTGTGATGGGTGGTCCAGAATCCGCACAAGAAGGGACTTCCTCACACAGGCATGTGTGACCAATGCAAGTTCCCTGGGGCAGAGCCAGAACTGTGGGACAGCACTTTGCTTCCCCCAGAAAATGTCCAGTCTTATTTAAGAGCCATTATTCCACTGTGGACACATATGTTTTGCTCACTCGGTTCTGTTTTGTGTTGTGAGGGCTAATGTCAGGGTGTATTCTGCTTGGAAGTCATTTTTTAAACAAACTAACATACTCCATGTGATTAGCAAAAGTAAACCACAGCAAGGAAAAGAGATGAAAAAGTATATCTTCTGTCTTCAGGGGGTCTACATTGCAACTGGAAAGTCATGATTATACATGTGACAAGTCAGTGAGCAACTGAAGAATAATAATGATGGATGACACCCAAAGAAGAATAGAAAGATTGGTTGTTGTAGCCCTGGAAAGGGAAAGGTCCAATGTAGGTGGGACAGTTTGAGCAGAATCAGAAGTGTGGCCTGTGTTGGGTCTTCACTGCTGGATAGGAGGGGTGGTGCCAAAGGTAAGGAAGGAAGTGCAGATGGGAGAAAGCAGAAGTACTAACTTGGTCATTTTCCCCAACACTGACGTCCCTTTTGTGTCTAGGAACTTGCTCTCTCATAGCCACAAAGGACAACATAAGGCAATTGTGGATGGCTCAGGAGAAACTTGCCTCCACTGCCAGAGGCTCAAAAGAGCCTCTCACCCAAGGGTGAGAAATACCATTTCTGAAATGGAGGGATAGCACACAGTTTTTCAGACAAATAAAAATCTACCTCTGTCTCCTTCTACCCCAACTTGGAAAAAAAACCCACATCTGGGCTGTGTTACCTACCTACAGAGAAAACTTGAAGGGAAATGTGGAATGTGGATTGCTTTGAGGATCTGTAGGTTAATGTCATGTTTGTCAACTAGAAGGTACTGGACAACTTACTAATATATACAAGAGCTTGACTGAAGGAACAAATTCTGTGATATACCAAGTAAGGAGGTAGTTGTAGTACTTCCTGTGAGTATATTTTTTAAAGATGGCAAGAATCTCAGTGCTCTCTCCCAGGGCAAAGATATCTTTCTGAGCCATCTCTAACGACTGGCCATCCCACTTCTTGTTCATGCAAATGCTTATTCCATTGATACACCAGCGCATCAGTGGGGCTTAGTAGGGACTGAACCAAGGATACATTTCTAGGGTGGAGGAGGCTGTTGAGAAGGGAGAGATTAGGACAGTACTGAGAAATTGGAAAATATTGGTATATGCTTTGCTTATGTCAAATCAAAGTTGAAGCCTGGACCTGCTGCCCTCATCAACTGTTGCTATTGCCCTGCCATTCCTCTAAGAATTATTATGTATCTCCTAAGTCATTAACTGGGGCTAGAAGGCCATCTTAAAATAAGAGTGGGTGATGGAGGACCACTCCTTGGATGTTTGGGTGGTATTACCATTGTAGGGCTATTCTGCCTATGCCATATTTAGAAACTTCTTTCAAGAGTTCTTGTTTTCACATTAAAATATCACAGCTCTGGGGCACCTGGGTGACTCAACTGGTCAGGTGTCTGACTCATGATTTTGGCTCAGGTCATGATCCCAGGGTCGTAGGATCAAGCCCCATGTCAGGCTCTGTGCTGTTTGCTTGGGATTCTCTCTCTCTCTCTCTCTCATTGCCTCTCCCCTGCTTATGCTATCTTTCTCTCTTTCAAAATAAATAAATAAACATTAAAAAAATCACAGCTCCTGAAGTTCAATGGATATTCACTTGAGATCTATGAGATCAAAACTGGCCTTGCCATTAGGCGGCTGTGTCTGGGTTGTACTTGGTGGATCATAAGTCCACCCTCTGTGAGGGTTTGTTGGGTGAACAGAAAATTCAGGGAAAATCACTTAATTTCCCTGGGACTCAGTTTCCTCACCTCTAAAATAGGAGAAATGGTCCCTAGTATCCTAACTAATAGGGTCATGGTAGGTGAAATATGGGTAATGTTTTTTTTTATATACTTTAAAAGTAAAAAGTTCTGTAGAAATACAAGTGGTTACTATTGCAAACTTAGTTGGAGAAGGTCTGTGAGTAGCACCTAAGAAACTCTGGAACTTGTCCAACTCAGCCCATAAATATTACATCTTGGGAAGTCTATTACCTTCCTGGAGCCTAGTTATCTCCTATGTAAATGCAGGATTATAGAATCCGTTTACTTCACAAGGGTGTTTTGAAAGTCAACAGAGGTGATTATGAATTGCTTTTCTCTGATAGGCAATAAAAAAGTTAAGCTATGAGTGCCTAACTCTTGCCTATGCTCAGTTGTGATTTTGGAAACAGTTTGCCCCTAGAGAAGTGAAGCTTTTACAGGGAGCTCCTGGGCCTCCCTTTCTTCCTGCTTCTAGTCCTCCATACCATGTGTTTTCTATTAGCCTCTCCTTAGCATTCCCCTTCCGGCCCATGCTCCTTGGAATCCTTGTTCACCATCATCGCCCGGATGCAGAGTCTCCATAGAATCCCAGAATATTAGAGCTGGGCGGGGCCTCCGAGTCTACAAAACAAACCCCTTTAACTTAGACATAAGAGCATGGAGGCTCAGAAAAGTCATGCAGCTCTCTGGCTGCAAAGTCAGAACCAGAACCTGGGTCCAAGTTCAGTGTTCTTTTTACTGCATGTCACCTTTTAAACATTGTACTTCCCAACCCCATCTTCTTATAGGAAATCCCATCTGCCCAGGGTTCAGCTGAGATTCTTAATTGATGCTGTTACGTGAAGTCTGTGAGTCTGTGCCCTCCTCCCTCTGCCATCTCAGGCATCTCCCTGAAAGCCAGCCCCAAGAGTGGCATTGGTTAGCATGTCCCAAATACGGTGGGGAGGGGCTACTCCACTCAACTCCAGTTTTTTCTCTCTTTTGCAGGAAAGCAAAAGAGAGATGAATAGGGATGGAAAAAACTCCACCTAAATAAATCTTGAGTGGAATGATGCAGTCTAACTAGGTAAATCAAAAATGGAGCACTTGAGCACCAAGGCACGCAAATTACCAGGACTTCTGTTTACTTTGTTTTCTCAACATAAAACATCATGTTAGAATTATTGCATGTCATCATCTGTGAGTTTTTGTGTCTGCTTAAGATAGTTGAACAGACATGCTGGATGTCATATTTGTGATGTATTTAGCTAAACAATTCTTTTAAGAAGATTTTTTTTTTAGTATTTTTTTTAATGTTTTATTTATTTCTAGGAGAGAGAGAGAGAGAGAGACAGCGTGAGCAGGGAGGGTCAGAGAGAGGGAGTCACAGACTGAAACAGGCTCCAGGCTCTGAGCTGGCAGTCAGCACAGAGCCGACGACGCGGGCTCGAACTCACGAATTGCGAGATCATGACCTAAGCGAAAGTCGGACGCTTAACCGACTAAGCCACCCAGGCGCCCCAAGAAGATTTTTTTTTTGACTGTCAGAAAGTTTAACTTCCTCTTCGAGACTGTCATTATATGTGTGCCCTGGCTGATCACATCCCATATCTGAACTCCTGTCTCTTCATCTGTAAAATGGGTGGGATACCTTAGATGCTCACTAAGGAATCTTTCTATGTCAGCTTCCACTGTAGCCTCTCAGCTTATGCACATTGTTGTTGAATATGAGAGCCTTTTAAAAATTAGTGATCACTCAGCTCTACTGCAGCAGTTCCTCCACACAAGAGCTTCAGAGCAAAGGGCTCTCACCAGGGCAAATTCTGAACTGTCAAGCAGTGGCCGATTACCCTGTCTTTCAGCTCCTGTTTTCTGACAATTCACATAACCATCCTTTAGAAGGACATGATAATGCAGTGTCTGGATTGTAAAACTGCTCATAAAACATTATGGGATTGTGGGAAGTCTGGGTCCCTGTAAGGACGATGCTGGAATCCAACTTGAGCCTGAGTGGAAAATAAATAAGGAGCTATTTGAAACCGTCATCTTTTCCCCAAATGCAGCAGAGAAAGTGAAGATAAATGGAAATACTATCAATTACTGTTTTTCCCAGTGGGAAAGTGATAAAGATATTTAAACGATGTGTGACACAATGGAGTGTGGGTCCTAATGGAGGGCTTCTCTTCCTTAACAGGGAGAAATTTTAGGTAATGGAATGAGTAGGAAAGCTAGGAGAAGAGAACAAAAAAGGGCAGAAATAAATGAGAGGATGGGGGAGTCAGGCTGAGTCTACACATAAAAATAAAAAGCGGGCTGAAACGGAGCACAGGCTTACACAAAGTATGACTGCAATTGTCCAAATGGCGATCCAGAAAGGAAACACAGAGGATGGGACTCCCAAAAAGGGGTGAATGAAGAAATGAAAAACTCAGGCTGTAAGATCTTAGACAGCAGCACTTTTAGCCACCTTTTCTGGGCCATGAAAAGATCTGGCTAAGGGGATGGAACAGGGTTTTGGCCAAGACTCAGACTTGACATTGGCTTTCTTTCTCCCTGCAAGACCCTCCTCAGAGATTTGATCCACCCACTTTTAGGGTCTCTCACAGGCTGCTCTGTAGATGATTCCTGAATCTACCCCTTGGGTTCCATCCCCTCTCCTTGGGTCCAGTCCTCCACCTCCTACCACTCTTCTTCAAACTGCCCCTCTCCCCTCCCACTCAGTCTAAATCTGCATTCACTTCTTTACCCTTCCCTTATGTTCACACTATGACAGTGGCACCAGCTATTTCTCATATCTCTCTAGACTCAATCTTTGCATTTCTTCTACTCAACTTCCCTGTTTTATAGCTTCCATATTCAGTTATTTTTTTCCTACTGAAAACTCTATACCCACAAATACAGTTGTCTGGACTCTCTCATACGTTATTGCCAAACAACTATTAATAGCTGACCCTGGCTCTAGCTTCTTCTTCCCACTTGAGTCTACCTAGTGCCTTCTTGACAGTCAGTCTTCAAATACCCTCAAATACATTCAAGAGATCACATTTTCAGCTTTCCTTTTCCATGTTTTCTTTGCTATTCTACAAATATTCTTTTTTTTAAATGTTTTATTCATTTTTGAGAGAGAGAGAGAGAGATCGTGAGCAGGGGAGGGTCAGAGAGAGGGAGACACAGAATCTGAAACAGCCTCCAGGCTCTGAGCTAGCCGTCAGCACAGAACCTGACGCAGGGCTCAAACCCACGAACCGTGAGATAGTGACCTGAGCTGAAGTCAGATGCTTAACCAACTGAGCCAGCCAGGCGCCCCGATTCTACAAATATTCTTATTGTTTCCACTCATACTCACTTCTGTGGTAGAACCTCCTGTCCCATTGGAGGTCTAATATCCTTCCTATTCAAGGCCAAAACCAAGACCCTTTCCTCTAGAAATACTACCCTGACTACTGAAACTGATGCTGACACATTTATTGCCATGTATTGCCATTCAGCATTGAATTACTGGGTGATCCACATTATCACCCTAAGGTTTGGGGACAAATATCACTAACTCTTAAGCATTCATTTTTCCATCCTTAAGGTCTTCAACAGGTCTCTCTTATATGCTTGGTAAGAACAGCACTGTGGGTTCAATGATAGCCAATGATTATCTGATCAACTATATGGCCAGTTCAATGATTTGCAAATTTGACTTTTTTTGAGGAAGGAGCAAAAGATCAGTAATTTCAGTGTACATTTTAAAAATATTGACCATAAACATTGTGTTAACACATGACCACATAATTAATGCTGTCCATCACGTCAAGATACTCTGATGAATTCTGGGGCTAGCACAGTCCTCTCCAGGAGCCCAGTGCATTCTATTCCTACCTGTCATTCTGTATGTTTTCTTAGAATCAATTATGTTTGTTCCCAAGCCTTTTTATGCTGGTTGTAGTTGTATGTAATTTATTTGGAAATTATGCAAAAAGTGTGAAATATGAATGTAAAGAGAGTTGTTTCATTGATAAAAACCAAGTCCAAGTTGATTGCTTTGGAAAAAGTCAATAAATAGGAAGTTGATTTTTAAAAAAATGATGTTGAATTGAGTGTGGGTGAAGCAGCTTTAAGAAATTAGCCAAAAATTGGGGCACCTGGGTGGCTCAGTCGGTTAAGGATCTGACTTTGGCTTGGGTCATGATCTCACGGTTTGTGGGTTCAGGCCCCATGTTGGGCTCTGTGCTGACAGCTAGCTCACGGCCTAGAGCCTGTTTCGGATTCTGTGTCTCCCTCTCTCTCTGACCCTCCCCTACTCATGTTGTCTCTCTCTCAGAGATAAATAAAAACATTTAAAAAAATGTATAAAAAAAGAATTAGCCAAAAATCATAAAGGTCTTGACAAATTCTGTTTTCACAGGATTTGCTTGGAAAATACATTTTAGATTCTTGCTTTACTTTAAAGAAACCAAAACTAGTTTATGTAAATTATGTATTCTGGGAATGGTTTTGGGGAAAAGATGATGCAGACCTTTAATCAGAAGGCCCTTACTCAAAAGAAAATTACTATTTTCTCAGGAAAAAGGACAATAAAAGTATTGATAAATGAATGAATATTTATAAGTGTAAGCTAAATTAAAAGGTTCACTTTTTAAACTTATGTTTAAAGTGCTTTGAGCCACTGGGGCACCTGGGTGGCTCGGTTGGTTAAGTGTCTGACTTTGGCTAAGGTCATGACCTCATGGCTCGTGGGTTTGAGCCCCACATTGGGCTCTGCGCTGACAGTGTAGAGCCTGCTTGAGATTCTCTCTCTTTCCTTCTTTTTATGCCCCTCCCCAACTTGTGCTTTCTCTCTCTCAAATATAAATAAATCAACTTTAAAAATTAAATAAAATACTTTGACCCATTATCGACCATTATTCCAGACTATGTCACATTAATGCAATTCTTCTCCAATGAGCACTGCTCAACCTTAGAACAGGTAAAAATTTTCTCAGAGTTCTTGATAACAAACAGGGAAGTTTGTTATCTTAATAACAAATTCTCTTAATACCAGAAGCTCATACATTTACTTGTGAGGTACAACATATAGCACTTCTGTGATAGGCAGCTTCTAAAGAAACCTCCCAGTGAGCTATAGTCCCTGGAGCTCACACCTGTGTAATTCCCTACCTCATCCAATCAGGCTGTTGTACTGTGTGACAACAGAATATATTATAATAGAATAAACCCAATATATTGTACAACCAGTAGAATGAATCATTAGTGATACTATGATTTCTAAGACTGGGTCATAGGGCTTTGAGCTTGGTATCTTATATTACTTACCCTAGGCGAAGGCAGCCATCATGTTTTGAGTATACTCAAGCAGGGAGAGACCCTGGTAGTGAAGAAGTGAGGACTCTCCAAAACAGCTAATACCAACTTACTTGCCAGCTTGTAAGTGAGCCACCTCAGAAGTATAATTTCTAGTCCTAGCCCAATCTTCAGATGACAACAGCCATCCCTGACATTTGACTGAAGCCTCATGTGAGAACCCTAGCCAACCTATTCCTGAATTTATGATCCTCAGAAACAATGAGAGATATTAAATTGTTATTTAAGCCATCATGTTTTGGAGACATTTGTTATGCAGTTATAGATAACACACAATCTTCCAAACAGAGCCGCTATTTCTAACCAGGAAGAATATGATATTGAGAACTAATATCAAGAAGAATGCTACCTCTACTGAGAACACAAAGGACATATTGCTTTTTGTCCTCGTGGATCTTATAAAATGAAAAAGGAGAAAGAAGAACTTCATTTCATTTTCAACAGAAAATGGACAGAAAGATAACACAAAACAGATTTGTTCAACAGTTTGATGGTCAAGAGCGAGTCAGAGTAAAGACACCAGAGAGAGAATTGTTTATCCTTCTATTCACACTTTAAAGCTCACGTAGAGAGTCACCCCCACTAACCGAGTCAGAGGGAGCCATGAGGAGCCCCAGGGATCATCCAGGCCAGGGTGGGCTTTATGAACCCCACGTTCCAGACACAATCTGTGAAGATTCTCCACCATGTAGTGTGAACTTGTTTCCCTTTTTAGTATCTAAGTTAGCACTCTTCGGTCTAACAACAGCAATTCTCACTGGCAGATTGGTCACAGCTTACTGAGTGTTGATCAGTAATGATCACTTCTTTCCTCTTCACAAGTCCTGTTAAAACTTGAGAAATCAAATGATGAGTCTGGCTGTTTCTTTAGTGCTTCAGCCTGAGCAGCCCAACTACAACCAGTTGCATTTTCCTAACTATTTTCCTAACAAATTGTTAAGCCATGGATCTAAGGCTTGCACATGGAGGGATCCTCTGCTCACTTCTAATATAGTACTTCAAAGCCATTATAAAAAAGGAAATGCCTTTTTCCCCCGCAGAAATAAAACAAGATGGAAAGCTAGTTGATCAGGGACTTGACTGGGGTAAATCCACCTTTCCAAGTGATAAAACAACTTCTGAAATGTCTTTCTCCTTCTCACCCTAGTCTCATTTAAATTTTCCTACAGCTTTGATCAGATCAATATTCTGCTTAAAACCTGAAATGACTTTCTAATGACCCCAAATAAATGTCTAAGAATCTTACCATGACACTTAAGGTGGACTTGGTAATGACACTTCAAATTTAGCCTGGAATTATTTGCCAGTCTTATGTCTACCCACAACTCATGGATGTGAACCTGGAGCCCCAGCAAATGCTGACCATCCTCAGAGTACACCCAATGCTTCTGTGCCTCTTGCTTTCACTCCTGCCTTCTTTTCTCCCTGAAATGCTCTCTTTCCAATCACCAGTCTTACATACATCATTAGAATCTAGAAGTTTGAACACCACAAGGTACAGGAGTCCTCCCGTAACAATACCAGTGACTAGTGCAAACTCTGGGCTTGTATGCTACTTTCTTATGAGAAATTGGTCTCTCAGTCAATAGTGCAGCTGCTACCTAGGGTCTGCACATATTTTATCTGCTCTTTAACCTGGTAAGTCCCTAGAGGATGGGAATCAGATCTCATTCCTTGCAATTTCGCTCATAGCACCTAGCAGTATCTTTGGCATTTACAAGAAACTAAATTCATTGATGAATGAATGAGTGTTCCCACTATTGCTCTGTGTCTTTCTTTTCCAACTTAGCTTACTGCCTGTCCCATGTATGTATTTATTTCCAAGGGGGAACTGCAAAAAAGACAGGAGCAGGGATCTGATATGGGATGGGCAGTGCCATTTCCCTGAATAACTTGATTCAAAATCTGCCCACTTAGCTACTTTTCATCTCCCCAGTCCAATCAGTTAACTTCCTTTGATTGGACTGACTGCAGGTTTTAGATGGTGGTAAAGTCATGGCTACGCTAAAGGTAAAATTGGATGGGAATTTTTAAAATGTTCTTTACTCCTTCAATCCCTTCTTTAAAAACATTGTTCTTTATTGATTTTAAAAATTCTTCCCTTTGAGATTCAATATTTAGGCTTATTTTAATGTAACTATACTTGGGAGAGGCCACACTTAAGGTGTGAAGATTATTATTAACAATAACTGTGGCAAGATGACCTGTAAGAAATAAGACTCTAGGATTAGGGAAGACAAGAAGGGTAAGAGAAAGGATCACTGAAAATGGTAAGTGTTAAAGTCCCCAAGAAAACAACAATTTGATGAATTTGCTGAAGTTTGTTCTCATCCCTAGTAGAATTCTATGTGGCAACTCTTCATGGATCAGAAAACCTCTCTACTGATGAATAACAACAATCTTGACACTTTTTTTACCCGCCCCCGACTCTAACATAATTGCCTGTGACAGACTGCCAGCTATATCCCTGTGATGTAATTATTTTTTTCTGGGGTCCATCCTGTGGGCTCGTGTACATGCACACGAGCACCTATGTGTGTATGTACACGTGCATGCAGTGGAGGCACGGAGACAGCTCGCTGGTCCTTTACACCCCATTCATTTTCCCTCCTAATATGCTACATCAGAAGCACATTGAAATTTCTAGGTGTGTAGTAAAACATGAATTTATGGAAAATAAATTAACCTAGTAAAATCCATTCAAATGATCAAATGTCCTGTAAAGGTAATTTGAGAAGAAGAAAAAAAAAACTACTGGTTTTGATGGCAGTTTAAAATATCTTTTATTTCTCATAAATAATAGGCTAGTTAAAATGTCCATTTTACTTATATCATGGTAATGAGTTCTATGTGCCTTTCCCAAATTCTCATTCTTCTCTCGTTAAGACTTCCCAGTAATAATAATGACAATAACAATAATAACAATGGTCATATACAACAAAGAGTAAAGATCATTCGAAAGTTTTCTTCCTCCAAAGAGGAATTTTTGAATGGCTGCACTCTGCGTCTTGAATGCATTATGGTTAATTTCAGATTCCGAGGATGATTAACTCTGACTGGTGGAATAAAAGGCCACGACCAATTATTATTCAGAAAAATCCTGCTGTTTAGCCAAAGAGCATACAGTGCAATCCAGTCCTTGATGTTCCTGTGATAAATGCTCACATGACAAGGTTATTTGGTGTAGAGCAGCCAGAGTGGTTGCTATGGCAACCTGTTCACAATGCTCATAAATCTGAGGTGTAGTTATCCTTGCTGTGTATGCAAAAAAAAATAAAATAAAATAAGGAAAGAAAAAGGAAACCTACAAAGCCAACTCAAGCGGTTTAATTTACAGTGCTGCCTCAAAAAAAGAAAAAAATGGGCAAATGAATTCTAAGATAATAGACCTCTCCATATTATATTCTTTCACAATACGGCACTTAGGACTCAAATGCTCTCTTCAAAGCCAAAAAGACTTTTAAGATAATCATTATGGTAGAGAATATAGGTCATCATTAGCACCAGGAGTGACAAAAATAAAAGAGGTGGTTAGAAATTTGAGTTTGCTGGCATCAATTGTTTTCCCTTGGCACAGTTAGCAATGCAAACAGCTGTTGACAGCACATCAGGACAGGTACATTCATCGGGGAACAAATGGCTTTTTTAGTTGCTGCTTCCCAGAAATGATGGGCTGTAAGTCTAAGAGGCCAAAGGTCAAGCAGACAATGATGAAATATCCCCCACAGACCCAGTGTCAGGTGGTTCGATGTTAAGATCGCTCTGATATGGTCTCTCGGCCTCGATTTCAACTCCTCTCAAGCCCCATTAGAAATAAGGGCAGCCTATTAAACCAGCAGGTAGCAAGGGTTTCTCATCTCGGGCATAAGCTCCCTGGCCACCTGGCTCTTTGACCCCCTGTGGCTTATTTCAACCATTATCAGTTTTCTAAATAAAAATTGGGGAAGAGTTGAACCCTTTGAAGTGGCAATTTTTTAACACTTGGGAACATGAGAGCCATTGGCTCTCAAGTTATCTAGAATGACAGACAAGGCTAGTATGTTAATGGTCTAATTTAAATTGACTAATATTTGACTTATACCATCTAACAGTGGAGATGGCTCAATTAGAGAGCTTTGACGGGCATGTTCAGTATGTGATCAAGTCTCAGCATATACTCACATGTTGCAGCATTCCAAGGAGTCCAACAAACCACACATATGCTTGGACAACACAGAAATGCTCAGTTGTAGGAAACTGGAGAGAATGATGAAGAAACATACCTGCTGCCCTTGGGCCTTAATTCTGAGCCACAGCTTAAGTTTTTCTACTTGTCTGTGATAAAGGTACCTACAAGACATGAGACTTCTAAATCTACCCAGTAGGCCAAGGAGGATCCTGACCAAGACATATTTGGTAGCCACATAGCTGGCTTACTCACTTGGTCAGCTAAAATACATACCCAGTTTATCAAAATTTGCTCCACCTACTCTTTTAAGAATGCCTAAAAATTTGTCAGTTGAGATAATCTTCTCGGTTTAAGATGTATCCTCTCCTTTTAAAAAGCAGACATTCTTGTGATCTGAAGAGGTAAGAAATATAGGCTTGAGTGCAATGTAGCCAGGCAGATGTTGGTACAAAGAAACCGATCAGAGAATTTGCTGAGAACAAGTTAACACACTGAGCACTCAGGATGGGAAGAACCATAGAAGGAGAAAAAGGATGACCGAAGCTTTACAAAGATAACCTTGTTTTCAAGACCATGAGACCCTTAAGGATAGGCACCATATTTTCCAATTAATTTATCTTCAATGCCCAGCACAGTGCAAGACACGTGGAAAGGCCCACTGCACCTTTGAGGAACTGATGCAATTATGTAAGTCTGCAGAGGATATACTTTCCTCTGGAAAACTGAACTGCTCATGTGTCTACATGTTCTGATGCACTCCTCAGTATACACATTGATGGATCAGTAGGAAGACAGTGATGAGAAAAAGAGAGAAGAAGGAATTTCCTTCCTCTCACATTGTTGGGTTCTCTTTGAAGATTCCTCTGTCCACAGTCATTTAGTCTAGGATTCCAAAAAGCTTGGAAAGCTCTGTGCCATTGTTTATTATTTAACCAGGGCCACTTTCCAACTAGTGACATAGGGGGTTGGACTACAGGCACTGCACCTGAACTCAGGCCTGCAATGCTGCACACTGAGTGCTGGGCCTGGTGGGGCACATTCTTCCATTGGCCAGGCCAGAACTTATCCACCACCTATGAGCCTATGAGATACTAAATGTGGCTTTACCTAGCTTGACTTGCTGCATTTGCAGTACATTAGAAAGTATGCAGATGTACCCTTATTCTCACAATACTCAATAGCAAGGAAGTATTTATGCTCCTGTTTGATAATATGGACTCTTTTTAACTGAGCACTGTAAAAAAATGTTTATTTACTTTTGAGAGAGAGAGTGTGTGTGAGTGGGAGAGGTGTACAGAGAGAGAGGAGGTACACAGAATCCAAAGCAGGCTCTGCACTGACAGCAGTGAGCCTGATGTGGGAATTAAACTCATGAACTGAACCATGAGATCATGACCTAGCTAAAGCTGGATACTTAACCAACTGGGCCAGGTGCTATGAACTGTGCACATTTTTAACTGCCAGGTGCAAATTTCTGGGTCTCACATACAGACCTACAAATGATCTTCTCTCTTAATAAACTGTGGGGATACCGAGAGATTTTTTTACCCATGTAAAATTACATGTATTATCTCATTTGATCTTCATAAAACAACCTGGAAATAGGTACTATTATTACCTTATACAGAGATGAGAAAACTATGGCTTAAGCATCAGGTTAAACACCTTGGCCAAAGTCACACTGCTAGTATGAGAAGTAAAGAGACTGGGATCAAGAACGGTTATTCCAGAACCCTGCATATTAACTACTATGGCTCAGCATTGGCAGAAACGGGGAAAGTCTAATTACCTTGCTGAATGACAAAGCTGAAGGAAAAGCAACCATGTTTTAGAAAAGCACTGGAGTTCTGAATCTGAAATGTTTCCATTACCTTAAAGTTCTGGTTGCTCCTTTTTCATAAGCAAGAATGAAAGGAAAGAATGCCTTACTGGAAGTCAGGGATTTAGGTCTGAGTCCAGATGAGAAAAGAGAAAAAGGAAAGGAAGCTGAAGAATGCTGGCACAGTACGGTTGTTTGACTATATTTTAACTCAGGCATGTATGTGATGCAAGCACCTTCAGTAGCCTTCTTACCACATTGTAACACAATTCTGTAAGCAATTCTACAACTCAACAAGCTTAGCAAAGAGACCCTATTGGCAGAAAAAGCTTCCTTTTCTGGGAGCAGAAACAGTAAACTTTCTTATTACTAAAGAGAGGAGAGTCTCAACAACATTGCCTAATAAAACTTTCCAACACTCTTTCTCCAGATAACATTAGATAACATAAGCTACTGTGTATAATGATTTTTGTATACATGAGCTTTAGCTCTCCCTCTGGACCTTCAGCTCCTTTAGATGGGCACATGGTTCCGTTTATCTTTATCTTCTCCCTAATGATCGATAAAAGGCACTTCAGAAAAACAATAACAACAGCAAAACTGACAAGCTGAAGACAGAATGCCAGAGTTCTGCTTTTTCTTTAAAAAATCAGAAAATGTGGCAATACTGGTCCCAAAGTTTTACATGGAGCTGAGTAGCAGTTACCCCCTCTAGACAGGGCTTATCATGGTTCTACCTGACCACTCTGCTTATTTATTACATTATGGGTCCAGCCACATAAACAGTGGAATTTAAGAACCCCACAACAAAGAAGTGAGAAACAGGAGAAGGGCACGGCTTCCTGGTTCAGATGCCTCACAGTATTCTTCTACCATCTCAGGGTTGGTCATTCTGGTTACCCTGACCATGATCAGCACCTGTGATTCACCCTTTGACTTTTGTCCCACTTGGATGTGTTTTATATTACTTTGCACACCCAGAGTTTTGGAGTCTTCATGGTAAGGAAATTTAAGAGGACTGAAGACAAGCAAATAATTCTTTGGGGATGGGATTCTGGGCTGATCCTTATGCTCAAATCTGTTGATTATATCAAGTCAGTGATTAAAAAAGTAGGTGTGTGAACCCCCACTCATGTGGGTAGTCTCCACTCTGAGCTGAGAACACAGGTCAAGCTGCTAAGACCAAATATTGCATTTAAAAATGTACATTAGAGGGCCTAAAACTTTTCTGTTTTCTCTTTTCAGTTCCAGTTACTAGTAATTTACCCATTATCAGGTCAAAAGATTTAGGCAACAAAAGGCATAGAACATGATGACAAAAATACTTATGGGATGTACATTTATTTCCCAAGATAAAACATTATTCCATATGGGAAAAATCTCCCCAATATTTTGATTTGCCAAACCTCCTAGCAAAGCTGTCCCCCCAGGGATAAGACTGTGGTCTTACTCTGCAATCCTCATTCAGCTGTTCAGCAGTTTGTACTAGCTGGTGCTTAGGTAGGAGATGGAACGGCAAACAACAACAAAAATACCTGGCCCTTGCTTTCAAGGGCATACACTCACTCTATTTGGGGAGACAGGTGCTAATCAAGTAAGTGCCAGGATGAAAAAGAAAGGAGTTCTATGGGAGGATCCAGCTCTAGCCTTGGTTGGGACTGTATGCGTGCAGGGACGGGAGCATGTCTCCAGGGAAAGCTTTCTTGAGAAACTGGCCTTTGTGGGGGCAGCCCATGATATCTGTTCTGGTGCCTCATATAGAGTAAATGCTGTGGACCCTTCCACCAGGAGATCCCAGACAGGTCACCATGCTCATTGGTCCTTATCTCTCAGTTCAAGCATTTTATCCTCAGGGCAGTCTTTACTGACATTTACCTTTCACCTTACACTGAGTTCTCAGCAGTCTTCCCATATCTATCAGCCCATAACATTGTGGCAAATGTAAAATGAAGGCCTGTTGTCTCTGCTAACCAGTAGCTAGTACAGCTTGGGTGAATGGTTGCTGCTGAGTGGACAGAGGATCTCTGAGAGAACAGAGATGACATGATTTGCATTGTGTGTGTGGGGAACTGAATCTGTGTTATAGGGAGACTGAAACTTGGCTTACACCAAATAAACCATCTTTAGCTGGATCAGAGATCTTAACACAGTGACATTTGGTTTTGAAGGCTGACTACTTTGTTTTTTAAGATTCAGCTGACTGTTTTTCATTTATCCTAATAAAAGTATGAATACTCATTTAAAATTAACAGCTTTGGGTGAGATTAACGGGCTAAATAGAAAAGTACTGCATAAGTTAGCTAATTATACTTCTCTATAGCCAGTGTCTAGTACTTAAGTCAATTACACAGGCATACACACACACACACACACACACACACACACACACACACACAGAGTCACTTCTCAGTATTTGAGGGAGTTATGTTCTAGAAAGTTGCTTCTAACACTGATTTAGTGAATACTGAGCTGTTGCTTCTAACACTGATTTAGTGAATACTGATTTAGTGAATACTGATGGGAAATACAGGGTTAGGTTCCTGAGAACCTTTGGTCACATTTTTGCCAAGCAATCAATACATAATCTTGTTTTCTGTGTGTTTCTGTTTAAGGATACCTTATGTAATATATATTGTTAACTCACTAACATTGAAGTCATGGCCAGCAGAATGACCTCCTCATGAAAATATATCATATATACCATAAATACGTATAATTCATGCTGAATGAAGCTTATCTAACACACATATTTTCTCTGTAAGGCACACCACAGCCTTTTTGAACTTTAGGAATACTAGATAGGACCTCACCACTGTGCTGGAGGCCATTTTAAACAGGAAAATCATAAATAAAAAGCACAAAAATGCAAAAAAATGTAGCATTAAATAAACCACAAAAAGACACTTGTGTGTTGTAGGACAGCTGAAACAAGAAGGCAGACTGTCTTCCTATTCAAGCTGAGAATGTGTAAGTCAGACAACTCAGTTTTCACCATTTTGCACATGTCCTTGAATGACTTTGAAAACAATATGAGTATTGATTTGGGGGTTACAAACGAATTTTAGCATATAGGTGAATTTTCAATATGAAATCTACAAAGTGGGATCAAATGTCTATATAATATATAGAAAGAAATATATACATATATTCTTCAGCATATTATCTGGCATTCAGTACATGTCTAATAAACATTTTTTGAATGCATGAATTAATAAGATTTGCTATTTAATACAGTAAAAATAAAACATTTTGGTTAAGAGAGAATTCATATACTTTATATGAGTTAATATAATAAAATATATTTAGTAATAAAGTGCTACTGAACATAATTTAATCTTTGGATAATGTGCCTCATAGATTCATATAAAGACCATCCCAAACAACCTCATCATGAAAGTTTATAAAGTTCACTTAAAGTTAAATAACTTCTCTAGAATATACTGTTTGTGTGGATTTGGGGAGTGGGGATTGGAAGTGCAAACAATTATTTTCTTAATCCTTTTGCTTCTTCATTTCCTTTCAAGAAAAGTCCTAAAAATGCTCTTCCAAGAAAAAGGGGTGGATGGAAAGAAAGCTTGTCTTGAAGCTCAATGGGTCGGGTTTACTTTGAAAGAGGCAATGTCACCATATAAAACTTTAGAAGTTTCTTCCTGTTTTATTTCACTACTTTAGTCATAAAAGGGTTTAATAATAGTTTGTTGAGGGGATCCTAGATGGCTCAGTTGGTTGGGCATCTGACTCTTGATCTTGGCACAGGTTGTCTCAGAGTTCATGGGATTGAACCCTGTGTCAGGCTTCTGCACTGACAGCATGAAGCCTGCTTGGGATCCTTGCTCTCCCTTTCTCTCTGCCCTTCCCCACCCTCAAAAATAAATAAATAAACTTAAAAAAATAATTTTTGAGTGAAGAATTGCAGGTACCAAAAGGGATGATGATAAATAGTTTACTCTATAATCAGAAAAATAAAAAGTCAAGAATGAGCATTAAGGTAGGAATAGAAGAAAAGGAAAGTAGAAAGATGAGGGAGTAGCCACAGGCCCTGACATCACTCTCATAATCAGCTGTCAGTGGCCCTGGTAAAATAAATAAATAAAAACAAAAATAGTAGCTCACATACATACTATAATTTTTAGTCCTCAGATAAAATATCTCATTTAGTCCTTATAACAACTTGCTGCAGTTGATCAATTTAGGAGTGAGAGGCAGATAATCAGATGCATTTGTTGACTTCTGGAATATCATCTCTGGTGGAAGAGTGGAAGTGGGACTTGTGAATCCAAGTCAGTGCTCTTTTACCTGCCCGTGGAGGGCTGTAACTGGAGGCGTTGGAGGTCTGAGCCACATGTTTGGGGTGTAGGAGTCGAGAGATACTTGAATAGCTGAGCAACTGAACCACTCCCAGAATCCATTTGGTTAAAATCATAGACTCAGAGGATTGGTTAAATAAAATAAATCTTAGGGATAATATTGTACATCTCTATTTTTCAGATTAGGAAACCAGTCCTAGAGGGATAAAGTGAATTACATAGTCATAGAACTAGTTGGTAGTAAAGCCTGGTCTGGAATTCATGCCTCCAAATTCAGGGTTTTCTTCTGCCAGCCTTATGCTATTTCTACTTTCACTGCACTCTTTCTTCCCCACTGCCAACAGCTGCACAATTCTGAATTTTCCTGATGGAGTTTCAAATACATGGTATGGGGAAATCCTCTCTGTGGTTCACAGATAAGAATTGTAGACTTCCCCACTGTATTAATTAATGGCCTCATTAATCCACATTTAACTGTTCAATTAAATGTTTAATGTAACGCTTAGAAGTGCCATCAATTACCATGTACGAAGCAACTCTTGGAGATCCTAGCCTGGAAGCTGCTATGTACATGTGCAAAATTACTGTCATTCGGACACACCACGTTATCTCATAGAGCTCTATTCAGGGAAGGTGCGTTACAGCTCTGGTTTAACTCAGGGTGGATTAAATCAGTGCGTTAGAGAAGAATGGAATTAAATGCTTTGCTGTAATGACTCACCTCCTCACAAGTACCACTCATTAATTGTAGGTGCTACATGACATGAATGTGCCAGGGCATGGCAAATATAATATTTTGAATGCTTTCCTTTCCCAGAATTACCGAGAGAGAGAGAGAGAGAGAGAGAGAGAGAGAGAGAGAGAAATGATTTCAGTGGTGGTTACTGAAAACATATGCCAGCTTGATTTCCCCAGCAATGATATTAACAGTGAAGAGTAAAACATTTGTGCCTTGGTTCAAAGAAAGGCAGCTCAATTTTCACCAAATGTATTTCAGCCTGACCTAGGTAATAATTAAGCAAGCAACATGGGGAGGTTTATAATTGAAATTGCTCATTATGTGAGTGAAAATGGTAAGATTTGTTTCCGTGGCAGAGTTCCTCTACACAGCCTCACAGATTAGAGCTTGCAGTTGCCCCTGTGCAACGCCATCAGATGTATGTGATACGTTGTTTGAATGGACAGTGGTGCTGTACACCAGGGTTGGGTCTATGTCTTGCACTAGCAGAAAGAATACAGGATTTTAAAAGTTGAGATCAGGCAATTAACTGTTGTTGTGGGCGAGTGCAAACATCTTGCTTAGTAACTAGTGGTTTAGGTATTGAAGAGACTCAGCTTTTATGAGAAGAATCTTTGGAGTGAAAGGTGAGAATCACTGGTACCTGGCTCCTCAGAGTTTGCTTCTTTGAAGCCTCATCTATTAGGAGTTTTCTTCCAAGGGTCGGGGTGGGTCTGCTCAGTGTCAAGACAGGAGGAGACAGAGGGTGGTGCATGGTGGGAGGAAGGGGCAGAGGGTCTCTCAGGCAGAGGCCAACAGCAAGGCTCAGCATCCAGAAAAAGCTTTTGCTAGAGATAGCATTCAAAGCATCTCTACTGAATGGGCAACTAGGTTAAAATTATGAGGTGGATTCAAATGAAAGATATTCAGGAGTAAGCCTGAGTTAGGCATGAATGGGGGACCATGAGGTAGAGACATACATGAGCAAACCTGGTCAAAATCTTTGCTAGACAAAGAGGTTTTTATCTGGGTGTTGGGTGGAGTCAGGAGAGTACAATGGAAAATGAGGAACTTCTAGAATGAAAAGACTCTAACAGTCGGGATGGAAAAGAACTGGAGAGGCAAGAAAAGGGGACTTTAGAGAAGTATTGCTATGTGTTATATTTTGGACCTCAAAGATATCAGCACAGATTAGTTATTTTTAATTGGCTTTGGTCATTAAATTTTATTTCTTTGAATATGACACTGTCCTGAAACAGAACCATAAGGGTCCTAAGGATTTATTAGGTTCTATTTTCCACCATGTAGAAGAGTTAAATGGGACAAATCCTGATATCGACTGCTATTTCAGCAATAAGCACTCTCTGATTTCCTGTATGCGTGTGTGTGTGTAAATGTTTCTTTTTCTTTTTCTTTTTTTTTTTTTTGAGAGAGAGAGAGAGGGAGCAGGGGTGGGCAGAGAGAGAGGGAGAGAGAGGGACAGAGGATCCAAAGCGGGCTCTGTGCTGACAGCAGTGAGCCCAATGTGAGGCTCGAACTCACAAACACTGGTTTCATGACCTGAGCCAAAGTTGGTGTTTGACTGAGTGAGCCACCCAGGGGCCCCTCTCTGATTTCTTATTGAGGTATCCAGGAATTCTTCTTGGATGCCCTGGATTTATCTGGACTCTTCTACTTCAGCTCTTTGCTATCTGTACCTCTTCTGGTTTTAGCTTACTGATGTGTTCTGCTCACTGATGTCCTTCTCCCTACACCTTTTGCATCTCAGAGCTCCGGAGCTGTTTCAGCTGTTTTTCTGCCCTTTTTTCTTGGAACTGTTCCTGCACATCCTCAGATTGTTCTCTTGCCCTGGGCGATATTCTGCAACTTTCCAGGCTATTCTGTAAAGTGACCTGAGGGCTTATCAGGTAAGTAAGCACACTGTTACCATGGAGTGACAAAATGCCAACTGGCAGAGACATAGATTTTCTGGTCTAAGGTTTTGCAATTATATGCTAGAGAGCCCTGGAAGTCCCACACGGAAGTGTCTTCAGGGCTTCTCAGGACAATGCTGGTGGAAATGACAATGAGGCTGAGTGGGAAGTCCTCTTCATCCTCAATCATTATGGCCCCAGTTTGTTTGTTTTATTTCTGTTTTATGTACAGGGCTTCTGTGCAAGATTTTGTTTTGCTGCTATGAAAATAAGATGGACAAACACTAACCCAGTTGTATCCTTCCCACATGCAGAGAAACTAAGGTAAAAATGGAAAGAAATGAATGCAATTGCCAAGGAGGCTCAGCTCATCAGTGGCCAGATCAAGTAGAAACTTCAGCTTTGGTTTTCTTTCCACTGTACCAGTGGTCACCACCTGGCTGATCACAGAGACACCTGGAGTCTCTCTTGGCGAGATTCATTCACTAGAAATAGGGGGTGTAGTACTGTAACATGTAATCATAAGTTTCCCAGGAGATTCAGACAGATTTGGGAACTATTGTATCATTCCCACTGTCCACCAAGCTTCCCATTCCAGCAAGTATGAAGCAGTATAAGGGAGACGTCTCCCATTTACGGGAAGAAGGAAGAAAGGGTGGGAACTCAGGAGTTGGCTAAATTCTCTGAGCTCCCAAGACTATAAACTTTCTTATACATCTATGTACTGCCCCAGGTTCTGATCCATGGATTAGAATCTAGTCTCATTATTACATAATGCAAAATTAATAATATCATAATACATTTGGCTAATTAACCACTTGTGTACCAGGCTTTGTGCTATAGAGTAAGACATACAGATAACAGCGTCACACCTAATGGAGGGAGACAGACAAGTTAATGGACACATGTAATTCCAGATTTGGAAATTCTCCAGAATTTCCAGAAATGTGAGAACCTCCCAAACTTGGAGGAAGTGAGGATGTCTTAATGTCTGAACTCAGCCAGCCAGATAAAGGAAGGCTCCTTCCAGGCAGCATGACCAGTATGAGCAAAGACACAGATGTATGGTAAGGCTTCAGGTATGCAGAAAGCTGCAAAAAGCTTAGCATGGACAGAGATAGAGGGAAAAGGGAGCTGGTGCAAAAGTGAAAAGTGCTGAGCTTGGAGGGGTGGATTTGGCTGGATCATGGAAGTCCTTATAAGCCTTTACTCTCTGGATGTTGGGAAGCTACTAAAGCATTGTAAGCAGAGGACTTTCATGATCAAATCTGACTAATATAGAGCATCCACCCACCCATCCATCCACCCACCCATTCATTCATCTCTGACTGTTACTGACACTGGGGATACAAAGGAGGACAGATAAAGCATGCAGGTGAATAATGCTGAGGCTACGAACTAGGCTATGGAGGGTCCAGTAAGTTCCTGCCTGCTCCCGTGCCAAGGATGCACCCTTGGCACAGGCTCTTGGGCCAGCTCACATGAGGAGGAGTGAGCAGCAATGCAGAAAGCTCAGGAATAACCCATTTTAAGGGTTTAAGAGACACCACTATGTCTATGGCCCAAAGTTATGGAGCTCTATTGTCACTTCCAAGCAATTATTACCAATACTAGCTTAAAAGTTAAAAAAAAAAAAAAGATTCTGTGATAAAATTAAACTATTATCCTTAGAATTCTAGGATAGAATTAATTATTATTATCCAGTTATAGACTGAATTCTGTCCCCCACCCCATTCATATGTTGAAGCCCTAACACCTAAATAGTGACTATATTTAGAGATAGGGCCTTTAAAGAGATAATTAATATTAAATAAGGTCATAAGGTTGGAGAACTAATCTGACAGAAAGAGGAAGAAACACCAGATCAAGAGCTTTCTGTGCAACACAGGGGAAAGGCCATGTGAGGAAACAGTGAGAAGGCAGCTGTATGTAAGTCAAGAAGAAAGGCCTCAAAGAAATCGAATCAGCTAGCACCCTGAACTTGGACTTCCAGACTCCAAAATTATGACCAAAAAAAGTCTGTTGTTTACGCCATCTAGTCTGTGATATTTTTTATGGCAGCCCTAGGAGATTAATACACCCTGTTAGGGAATACTGAAGTGTCTTATTTATAACAAGAATTTTTTAGAAGCTAGGAGCTGAAGGAAGATCCATCCTAAAAGTATATGCAGGGGTGGTGAAGTCCCAGATGCCATCCTATCAATGGTTTACACCTATGACAGGAAATTAAATTCCTCTTGAGATTAGTTAAATCCTATTATAGCTCCACTGTTCTAGATTTATGCAAGAGGTCAGGTCTGGGCTCTGGTCTCAGGACAGCCACTAAATAGCCTGCACGCTCCTCTCAAGGATTCAGATACCTTGTTTGCAAAATGAGAATGTTGAGTAGGGGCGAGGTGGGGGTGGAGTCGCTGAATTCTAATGATATCCTCTGGAGAGCCAAGGGATAATGATTTTATGATTCTTTTCCTCCTGGCCTCCTAGATAGATATTTCAATATTGACAAGATCTATTGGGACATTCACCAGATAAACACACCAATGGTATAATGATCTAGAAGTGGCCCACTTGCAATAAACCTGATTGGGGAAAGAAATGGACAATTAATTTCAGGCAAACAATAAAAATGTGTGAAAATTAAAGATGTAGAGAAACTAATAATGACAGCGATGAGGGCTGGCTCTGCTTTTATTAGTGTCTTTTGTGTTCTTTTATGAAACGTCTATTATTGGCGAACTGGCTGATTATTCTCTCATAATTACTTCATACAGAATAATTAAATAAAATGCAGACAATAATCTTTTATAGACAATTACAAAGAGAAACATTTTTGCGGGAGGAAAGGAAAGGAGGGGGTGTGTGTTGGGTAAGAAAGCTGGAATGTGATTCCTCATTCTTGGGTTTTCATGGGGGTTCCTTTGCCAGCTCCTGGCTCTCTGCTAAGACCTCCAAAGGGACCTCAGACCTCTGTCATAGGTGTTGAGGGCATAGATCATCACTATTTTGACTAGAGGGGTATTTGGCTCCCTGGTAGGTAAGGACATATGGACAGATTTTACAAAGCAACTCTTGATCCAAATATTCACCTGCTAAACCTTATTCTCTTATATACATCTGGGGATGTCAAGGCAGTTACAATGACAGGCTTTGAGGCTAGAGAGACCCAGATTCAATTCTCTCTCCTTGAAACTATACCTTGGGGATCATTACTGACACTTCCTTATTCCTTACCCATCACATCTAATCCATCACCAGTGGTCTTAGAGAGTCTGTCTCCAAAATCTCCCCTGTTATGTCTACTGCCACCACCCTAGGCAAACATCTCTCTCTTGGACCACTGCAACAACCTCCATATAAGTATCTCTCCAAAAGTCTTGCCCCCATATAATTATTTCTCCATTAAGTAACTAATGTGATCTTTGAAAAATATAAGGCAGATTAGGTCACTCCTGTAATTGAAAACCCTGCAGGGGCTTCCTGTGGTACTTGTATGGAAATGTACCAAATCCTTTTGCTGAACTACATGGGCCAGTCTGGTGTGGGCTCATCTGGTTTCTCTGCCCTTGACTTTTTTTCCTAAGTAGTTCCTATACTCTGTTCACATTCATTAATGAGGACAAGGATTTTCATTTGTTTTGGTCACCTAGCACTGTGCTTACCTTCATTAAGCCAGTATTTGGGGGGGTGGGGTGGGGCTTAATAAAGTAAATACATAAATACATGTAATAATAATGTGTTATTATTATTATTACATGTATAATATAATAATACATTATTATGATATGACATAATAATAAGTGATAGGGAAAAACTAATGCAAGAATGGTAGATAGATTGTGGCTAAGGATGGTGTCAGGGATTGCCATTTTATTTATTTATTTATTTATTTATTTAAAAAAATTTTTTAATGATTTTTATTTATTTCTGAGAGAGAGAGAGAGAGAGAGAAACAGCATGAGCTGGAGAGCGTCAGAGAGAGAGGGAGTTACAGAATCTGAAGACAGGCTTCAGGCCCTGAGCTAGCTGTCAGCAAGAGCGTGATGCAGGGCTTGAACCCACGAACCGTGAGATCATGACCTGAGCCAAAGTCGGAAGCTTAAGTGACTGAGCCACCCAGGCACCCCAGCAGTTGTCATTTTAAATAGGGTAGAAGGGAAGTCCCAGAAAGATGAAATTTGAGTTAAGATGTGTAGGAGGTAGGGAGTGAGCCTTGTCATTGAGAAATCTTCAAGGCAGCAACACCCTAGTAGGTTTGAGGACATCCAGCACCCAGATCTCCATTTCCAACTACCATTATTCACTAAAAAGAACCAGGCATCCTTGGAGGAATGGCTGCCTCCAGAGCTGGGGCAGGGAAAGTATAATTCAGTGAAGGGCTCTAAGAATGACACATCTAGATGAAAAGTACTCAGGAGCCAGACTGAAGGAACTCTTGCTGGCCAAATCTAGGACAAAGCTGAACGTCAAAATAAACAATGATAGGAATGGATTATGACCCACTGAATGAAACAGAAATCCATGAGTCAATGTTGATATACATAAACAAATGAATGAAAACATGGGGAGAAATTAAAGCTCTTTGTTATAGGAGAATGCCAACTAATAAATGTAGAAGGAATGAAGGAATTAGGAAATCACCATTTGTCAATTATCATAATAACAACTCAGCCAAGAAAGAAACATCAGTGGAGGCTAAAAATAGTGGATGAAATGGGACCATGAAAGAGATCTTTATATTATCTCAAAATATCTACACAAAAAATATTTATTAAGTACAAAAAGGAAAAATAATTTCATAGGGGGGAAACCTGGAAGATGCCATCTTAATTAGGTGACCACAGTACCAATATGACTGGGACAAACTGACACTACATGCCACCTGAGAGGTGCCAATGTGCAGAATCCCAGCACTGATCCTGGGGTTTCCTGCCCAGGATGCATAATCATGAGGAAGGATGCAACCAACCCCAGGTAAGGGACATTCCACAAAATGACTTCTTTGTAATCTTCAAAAAGGTAAAGACCATGAGACTTGAGAACAAACTGAAAGACTGTTCCAGATGGAGGGAACCTAGAGAGACGTGACAACTGGGTGTAATTCAGCATCCTTTTGCCATAAAGGACATCTTCAGAGCTTGACTGGCTTGATTGGACTGATGCATAGCTTGGATGAAAAGCATATAAAACCTCCTTGTACTATTCTTGCAACTTTTTTGGTATGTTTGCTTTAAATAATATGACATTAAAAGAATTTACCCTAAACTTCCACATTTCAACTACTGCTAGGTGACAAGCTTCTTGCAGCACAAATTACAATGGACTATGATGTGGCCATGAATGCAGATAAGACAGTCGACTGCCTCAGGTCTGCAGGATGTTTGGGACCACAGCCAACTCTGACGAGTATGACGAGGGAAAAAAGAATGAAGAGGATGTTGATGCAGTGGCTTTGTCGCTTGGCTCTTATCCTTCTCATTTGCAAATTCTTCTGCAGGAGTAGTAGCATAATCAGACCCCTTTTAATTTTAAATGTAAGCTCACCAGTTGTCTTCCTGTGTGGTTGGGAGTGTGTGGGTGGCAGCAAATAGAAGAAAAATCTGAAAAAGTAGGAAAAAAATAGATGCAAATGGGAAAAAAAAAAGTTCCATCATAACATATATTCTTCCTCTCCTCTCATACAACCCCATCGAACAGAATAATGAAAGGAAAAGAAAAAACAAAAGTCAGCCACCAGCAGGAAACCTCCCAAGTTCTTTGGTGCCAAAAAAACAGCAGAAGCCAAGGAAGTGGCATTTCACCCACACGGACTTCTTGATGATGGACCCCAGCTGGGTCTCCCACGTCTGGGATATTTATGAGGCTCTGGGAAGGCGTTCAGAACTAGAGATAAACTCTAAACCCCACCTCTCAGAGAAGTGTGGTGGCTTCATGGCCTGTGGGTCAGCCAGCTCATCCTCTGCTGGTTCAGGTACTCACAAGCCAGGCAGCAGCTGCCCCACAGGGGACCTCAGCCCCGGCTCTGGCAGTGCCTCTACTGCTTAAAGCTGATGGTTCTCCTTAGACTCCAGAGCTCTAGTTTGCTTTGCCAATTTTAGCATAGGGGGTAAGAGCATAAACTCAGAAGCCAGACTCGGTTCAAATCCTGACTTCAGCCCTTACTGGCTGTGTGAACAGAGGTAGGTTTCTGGACCTCTTTCTGCCTCAGAGCCCTCATCTCAAAATTGAGAGCAATAATAAAACCTACTTCTTGAAATTATTATGAGAATTGGAGGAGATGGAACTGAGCATCTAATAAGTATCCCTACACTATTTTTTGGCTCTTTAAATATATTTTTTATTGTGGTAAAATATACATAACACAGAATTTTAACCATTTTAGAATGTAAACTTCTGTGGCATTAAGTATGCACACATTGTCGTACCATCTGTCCATCTCCAGAACTTTTCACTAATCCCAACTGAAACTCTGTCTCCAATAAACAATAACTCCCCACTCCTTGCTCCACCCAGCCCTTGTCAACCAGCATTCTGCTTTCTGTTTCTGTAAGTTTGACTACTCTTAGAAATTCCTATAAGTGGAGTTATATAGTCTTTGTCCTTTTGTGTCTGGCTTAGTTCACATCGCATAATGTCCTCAAGTTTGTTCATGTTGTAACGTGTCAGAATTTCATTCCTTTTTAAGGCTGAATAATATTCCACTGTCTATACAGACAACATTTTGTTTATCTCATCATCTGTCAACAAACGTGGGTTGCTTCTAGCTTTTGGTAAATAATGCTGCTACAAATACTAGTACAGAAATATTTGTTCAAGTCTCTGCTTTCAATTCTTTTGAGCACGCTATTGTTTTATAGCAAATGTCTACCCACCCAATCCCTGCTGCTTCATGATAAGAATCTAGCCTGGTGCTCAAGACAGCCTGGAAGTGGCATGATCATCTGCTTTCCCTCAAGAACCTTGGCCTTCATTATCTGATATTGGTTAGAAACGAACATCTAGTCTTGATGCCAGCCATATACTCAATGCAGAGAAATGGGAAGGAGTAAGGTTGATAGGAAGGGCTTTGGACTCTGAAGAATTTCTTTACAATCCTGGTATGTTATCTTAAAACTATATGGGCCTTTCCTCATTCACTTCATCTCTATGAGCCTCAGTTTTCCTATATGTAAAATGAATTCTGTACATAGAATATCTCCTTCTTTTTCTGTGAAAATTAACAGAAAATATATATGTAAGCTCCTAGCACATAGTAGGTCCTCAGTGAATGCTACTTCCTAAATCCCCCACTAAGATTCATGTCACAAATATTATAAACTGGCAGTTAGGGGATTTCTTTGTATCATTTTCATTATAATCATCATTCCTGCTAATTCTTGAGGGTCTACTATGGAGCAGGAACTGGACTAAGTTTTTTTTTTTTTTTTTTACATAGATTAATTTACTTAATTCTCTAAATATTCTTTTAAAGAGGTAAGTCCTATTGTTATCTCTAATTTACAACTGTGATAACTGTGGCTCAGAGAGGTTCATTAATTTGCTCAAGGTAGTAAGTGATAGAGCCAGATTCAAACTAGGCAGGACAACTCCTGAGCTGTATTCTCTCTTCCTACTCTACTGCCCCTACTAACTAAGTAACTGCAATAATAAAGATGATAATAAAATAAAATGAATAGTAGAAAGTAAAAGAAAACAGGTGGAATTCTCACATTTTGTTGAATGAACACATATCTGAGTAAATAACTGACCTCAAGGGTATACGTTAATGAACCACTATAAAGAAGATGGAGAAAAGTCTCTAGTATAGAGTTCCACAGGATTCTGCTCTTGACATGATCAGCAGTTTTATTTTATATGAAGTCATAGAAGGAACAATTATACAATTATGTATAATTGTTAGGAAGCTGGGAAGGCCAGTTACTAGACAGCAACAATTTCTCCATGTATAGACAGATGCAGAGCAAACAACATAGTTTTAATAAAAAAATATGCAAGGCTAAACTCAGGTAGAAGAACAAAACAAAACAAGACTGCACAACTGGAATGTAGATGAACTGACTTGCCAGAAGTTAAATAAGAAAAGATTAAGAATGACTTATTTGGCCAGAAATGCTTCATGCTCTAGTTGTGGGATATACTTGCCAAACATATCATCTTCCCTGAGGCCTTTCAATTAGTGGTACGGTATCCAGATGAGGAAAATGGGCAAAGGACTTAAACAGTCATTTCTCCATAAAAGATATAGAATGACCATCAGGTGTTTGAAAAGATGCTTAACATCAGTTAACATTAGGGAAATGAAATGAAAACCACAATGAGATAGGACTTAACAATGGCTAAAATGGCCAATATAAAAAAAATAGATACTATTTTTAAAGTAATTTCTACCTTGACAGTTTGTGATTCTAAACTTAAAATAACTAAAACACTGTGAGTTGAAAATGATGCTACAAACCTCATATATATTTATGGAAAAGCCTGAGGACTTGATTCAGTGTCTCTTAACTTTCAATTTACACACCATTTTAAGAGCATAATTCTTTGACTTCCGGTATCTTAAGAAATTATATGAAATCAAGTAAGTAAAGTAGCAACTATGTCCGTGGAAAGTGAGTCCTGACAGCCTAGTATACAACAAGGCAATGACAACAAGTACACACAGAAATCTTCAATTCAATGTCATGTGTCCTCATGTAATACTTGGACCAATGAAAGTACCATTGCATCACAGCAAAGCGTTTAATGTGAATATTTCTGGTTTCATTAACAAAGCAAATGATAAAAGACTGAGTTGCCTTAAGTAGGCAAACTTGAATGAATTAAGATCAGCTGAGAGAGGTCCCTGGATGGCTCAGTCAGTTAAGTGCCCAACTCTTGATTTCAGCTCAGGTCATGATCTCATGGTTCGTGGGTTCGAGCCCCACATCTGGCTCCGTGCTGATGGTGCAGAGTCTGCTTGGGATTCTGTCTTCCTCTCTCTCTGCCCCTCCCCTGCTTGCTCTTTATATCCCTTTCTCTCTCAAAATAAATAAATAAACAAACATTAAAAAAATTTTAAATAAGACCATGTGAGAGACGGGTAAGGATGGGCTCAGAGCCTCAAGCCTTTTAGACCTGAGTCTGGATCCCACCTCTGTCACATGGTGAGAATTTGGCTCTCCATCTTCTCTTCTGTAAACTAGGGATTATGATACCACAGAGAGCTTTGGGAAGAATTCAGTAGGACTATAATGCTTACAAGGTACACTGTCTAGAGTGAGAACTCAGTGAGTACTGGCTGCTATTCTGGTATGGAGAATTGGAAGAAAAATGGTAGCCTTGTGCATCCAGTCTGCAAAGCAGGACAAATCTATGTCAGAAAGGGTGCAGAAGAGAGTCAGCTAGATGCTCCCTGTGTCAACCTGGAGAGGGGCAAGTCAGAGTGGATGGACTAGGTCTATTCCTAGTGACTCTGAGGCTTTAATCTCTCCCACCCTTGTGGGCTATCAAACCTTCAAAAGCTTTTGACTTTTGCCTTGTTTCAGACCTTGGCTTTCCATTTTGCACAGGGACAATCTATTGTCACAACCTTTTCTGTAGAAAAAGACGAACTGATGTGTGCTTTCCTGTTAAAGTGGCAAGAGATGTGCCACTTCTCCCAGGAGTGCATACATTTTATAAACTTTTGCAACAGAGGACAAGGTTTCAATTAAGAGAGTGACTCAAATACAAACAAAATTTTGGGCATGGGTTGGCAGAATGTAGCAAGGCATGTTCAGGAGTTTGGGTCTTCCTGGACCTTCATGAGTTATTTCAAAAATCGGTTGAAATCCTATGCATACAAAATTGATCTAAAATGTATCAACTTATAAAATTGATACTAACTGGTACTATCACATAGGTATAAGGGGAAACACTAAGAGAGGAGAGGCTTTCCAGTCGAAGTATTTTTGTAGAAAGACTGCTAGTGGAACCAATTAAGTAAAATCTTTCATGCTCTATCTTCACTAAGAATTTACTACTTTCTTGCAAAGAAAATATGTTGATTCACATTATTAGAAAACAAATGTGCTCTTAAAAAGAAATCAAGTTTAATCCCAACATTTTAAATAAAGATTGGGCTTTCTAATTGTCTATAAATTTTTATTTCAAAGTGAGATAGAAAAACTATATACATACATATTTGCATATACATATGTCCAAAGGTTCAGATAGAAGGTCTATTGGCACATACAATGATACCTTATTTCAGTATTTTAGATAAGGGAATTATTTATGTAAGCATATTATGTGCCAGTTAAAGCAAATACAGTATACAATAGCCATTTTCGTAGAAGATCTTTTAAAAATATGTTATTCTACTCTGGCCCATTTTAAACAGAGCGATTAAATGTATTCTGACATTTTATGGTGAACTCTAGGTCAGCACCATGCACACTGATTACCATGCTGTGCTGTGAAGAAATGGTGCTTTCACTGGCCCCAGTAAATACCTGGGGCTGGTCATCTGTGTTTTTTTCAATCCTCCCCTTAAACATTTAACAATGAAAATGCATACACATCAAACAAAATTAAAGTCGTAGGTAAAAAGTGAAAAACCAGCATATTATAGATGAAATGCACGTGTGTGTTGAAGGCAAGAGGTTGACGGTGACAGTGTGTCCTGAGGGGGCCAAAGGGCCTTGGGTGGCTGTGCTCATTGTGGTTAAGCACAGTGGTGAAGATCCGGGGATTTGAATCCTGCTTTCACTTCTTTCTATGTGTCCAGGACAATGTATTTATACTCCCTGAATGCTGCCTACCTCATTTGTAAAATGGGCACAGCCATACTGACTGTCTCCCCTGATTATTGTGTGACCATTCAGTGAGCAGGATGGAAGGTGCTCAGCTCAGTGCCTGGCCCCAGTGGCCATTTGTGACAGGTGGCAATTATTATCACTTCCTTTAGGTCTTCTGCCCCTGAGCAGCCCAGCTGAAATCACACCCCTATTCACTCTCACCTCCTAACTCCCTTCCCATTCTCTATATACCCTATTTCATTTGTGCATCTTTCAAAATTATCTCTATTGGATAATAAAATGTAGGCTCCTTGAGGTTAGGGTTTTTTTCTCTGTTCAGTAAGTGCCTGGCATTTAGTAGGTACACAGGGAATGTTTGTTTAATAATGAATGAATTCTATGATGAGGGTGTGGGGCAGACAGCACAATGGACACAAGGTGGACAGCCATTCCCACTGTGAAGGTTAGTTGCAAAACCACTTAGTCCATCCTGACTGCCCTATTCTCAGAGCCCCACAAGCAGTGATGAGGGACTGCCTCAGACTGTTCAGGGCTTGCCTCAGGAAGGCCAGTGAGAGGATGGCCTGTAGAACAAAGGAAGGAAAGATATAGGTCTCTCTTTAGCCCTACCTGGACACACCAGGGCCTGTGCCAGAATTCATCTCTGTCCCAGTGCTCACAGCACCCTTATCCTGCTGCCTGGGATGTAGGAAGAGTAAGGGGCCACCCATGCTCTGCAGCTCCAGGGCCTATGGAAAGGCTCCTTTCCTCCTTTCAGTCTCTCCTAATGCCCTGGCGGCTCTTGCATGCCTCAAATATCTTGTAACTTAGAGTTGGGATATCTGTCAAAATGCAAAGATCTTTAAGCAGGGTCAACATTTTTCCTCCTTACAGCGTGAAATATAATTTACAGATCTTTTGGAATGGGGATGAGCATGGGACACTAGGCTCAGGGAAGAGGAAAGAAAGAAGGAGAGAACCTTTAGGTGAGGTATCCAAACTTTATCAGTTTTCTTATTTTGCTTAAGGCCTGTCTAACCCTCTGGCGCCTATAAGCAAAATATCCTCAAATATAAAGCAACTTCAGTTCAATAGCTGAGTAACAGAAATATTTTGCAGCATAACTCTAGAATGTCACGGTTTTGAAATGCTGACCCATTAGCTTAGTCCAAGGAGGACAATGCTGGTTGAAGTTGATTTGGGACTCTGAGAGTAACTAAAGGAACAGTGCATTTTATACTGGAAAATCGGTCAGATCTTGAATATGAGGAATGGTATAACTTTGATGAAGAATGAGACAGTTTTGTTTTTTTTTTTTTGAAAAGCTTAGTTTGGCCACTGGGTTGGCCATTACTTTTGAAGAAGGAGATTATAGTTCACGGTTCAAAAAATCATGAACATGAACTCTGTAGCCCATATTTACGAGAAAGATAATTTATAAAGCATCAAACCAATATCAAAGTTTAGTCAGGAAAACAAGTTGCAAGCCTGTCTTGAAGTTAGCACACATTCTTTGCTATTACTCAAGCTATGAGCTTTAATAGCTGCCTATTAACTGGTTGGAAAGATGACCTTGATCACCAGCAAATGGCTTCAGGTTGGTCGGCTTCCTCTACGTACAAAGGCTCACACTTGTGTCATATATTTTAGAAAGATTTCTATCAAAACAATTTATCAAAAGGTTTTATCTCTCAAATGGTTAACTCTTGTGCTTATCGATGCCAGATTACTGTGTGTCTATTTATATGCACATATTTTTATATATGAATATTTTACTTGTGTCTTAATTATTTATTCAATATTTAAAAAATCTTCATTAGATGCTTCTAGCTCATCAGCATGCCTTCTTTGATGGAGTCAATGTACATTTGGAGGTATAAGAATCCTTTGGCTTTACAGTCCTATCACACACAAACATATACCTGTGCGCACCTGTGGCCTTTATGCTCCCTCTATATTCATGGATTGCATTGGAGGATTTGTGATTTGTACCACTTCTCTATGCAAGTGCTGAGATACTCTTCTTTTCTAGCTAGCATGTGTAATAAGAAATATGGGTGGAATTCCTATGTTTTTCATGAATTCTTAGGGAGTAAGGGAGGATGGTGGAGATGAAGGGTTAGAGAATCTGTATCTGAATATATAAGAATGATCAACTCCAGGTACTTCCAGCCTTGAGGCATTGGAGGGAAATGCCAGAGTGGTATCAGCTGCCATGAAGGAAAAGAAGGAGATCTCAAATAATTCAACACCTCTTGTTGTTAAGACCTAAGAAGTGAAACTGTTCTCCATCTGTGATAATGTAAGGCCTTATTTCAGGTTCATGATTTCTTTAAGATATGAACAAGGTGACGGGGGACTCTTCCTTCTCTGAGCATTCCCAGACTGTACACTGTCTTTAAAAATCACATCAAGAATGACCTCCTTCTCATATAACCCGACCTCTTAAAGAATCCATCTATTTTTCAGTCTCTCCTATGGACACAGTATATGCCAGCTCTTATACATTTTCTACAAGTAGCTGTGGACTGTCTTTCAGCTATGTCATGTGTAAACGCTATTTCATGTGTGAGTCAGTTTTCTGTGGGTAAATAATCCCTTTCAGTTACTATCTGTCATAATAATTCATACAACTTTTTATATGTAGAAACACATGGTGTGAATAAGAGGGGAATAAAATTGTGACCAGTACCACTCCTTTGGACTTGCCCTGAGGATTCCCAAAATTTCTACCAAAAAGGTCATTGAGAGACTTTTGATCTAAGGCATTGATCTTTACTGGGAAAGATAACATAAATGTGGACAAATATAGTCATTCAGTTATTCACCTGGAGATTTCTACTGTGTACTTACTGTGTATAAGGCACACTGCTGTGTGAACAAGAAGGGCAGCGCAAAATGGAATGGGAGATTGCCTTTGCTTTACAGAAATGTGGTACCCACTACTCATTCTCACCATAGTCCGTTCTCACCGAGGGGATGAGGAGGCACATGGTAGGGTTGTATTTACTGCCTCCTTGTGTTGGGGACAGGGTATATGACCAGTTTGCCTATGAGCTGTGGCAAGAACTCATGTGTTCTACTTTCATCTGGAGCATGTAAGTGCTGGAGTGAGACCCTCCCCAGTACTTTTCTAGGTACATAGTGACCAAGAAAGTGTGACATCGTGGTTGCTCCATTAGCCTGGGCCCTGAGTGATTGCCATGAGCAGAGTCCCTCAGCTGATGGACAAGGAGTGTGAGTTAGTGTGTTTAAAACCTCCCCTAAGACCCAGCAATAGCACTGCTAGGAATTTACCCAAGGGATACAGGAGTGCTGATGCATAGGGGCACATGTACCCCAATGTTCATAGCAGCACTCTCAACAATAGCTAAAACATGGAAAGAGCCTAAGTGTCCATCAACGGACGAATGGATCAAGAAGATGCGGTTTCAATAAACTATTTGTAAAAAAAAAAAAAAAAGAAGAAGAAGATGTGGTTTATCTATACCATGGAATACTACATGGCAATGAGAAACAATGAAATCTGGCCATGTGTAGCAACCTGGATGGACCTTGAGGGTGTTATGCTGAGCGAAATAAGTCAGGCAGAGAAGGACAAATATCATATGTTTGCACGTATAGGAGGATTAGGAGGAACTTGACGGAGGAACAAGGGGGAGAAGAAGGGGGAAATGGTGGGGGAAAGGGAGAGAGGCAAACCATGAGAGACTCTTGAATGCTGACAAAAACTGAGGACTGATGGAAGAGGGGGGGAGGGGGGAATGGGCATGGAGGAGGGCACTTGTGGGGATGAGCACTGGGTGTTACATGGAAACTAATTTGACAATAAACTATTTGTAAAAGAAAATAAATAAAACCTTTGAGACTGGGAGTTATTTGATGCTGCAGCATAGCAGCAGCTATTTTGACTAAAATAGGCAGCTCATCCTTATAAGACAGGAGCAGGACATGGGCACACACAACTATAATATATATAAGGAAGAAAGCTATAAGGGAGATACAGCAAAATTCTTATGGAGAGAGATTCTTCAATGTGTAGAGTATAAGTGAAAATCCAATGGAAGAAGTGGCAACTGGGCTAAGCCCAGTTTAAAGAAAAACTGTAACTTAGATAAGAGCATTCCACAAACAGTTTGAGCCCAGGTCTGGAGGGAGAGAGAGTTAACATTCATAGAATGTTCATAGAGAATAACTCAGATTGAATCACAATTAGACTAGTACTAACAAGCTGCTATTTATTCCATTTGCTCATCCTGTGCCTGGCTATATGCTAAGTGATTTGCATACATTACCATCAACCTTCACAGTGTCCCTGAAAGGTAAGTACTGTCATCATTCCAATTCTACAGTTGAGGAAACTGAGGATTCAGGGAGGGTCAAGTAACATGTTCGAGGTCCCACAGCCAGTTGGTATTGCTGCAAAAACTCAAATTCCAGCCTGATCCCACAGTCCATGCTGACAACCACGGTGATGTTCTGCTTCTGAAAGCAGGCCCTTGAATGGAGGGGGCCTCTAAGATTACATGTTAGCAAGACTCTGTTCATCTGTTAACATAGCTGTGCACACTGCCACTGAGCAGGAAGTGGCCTTTTGCGAATGGGACCCCAGGAGGTGAGCTATGATGGAAGAAGGGGAGAAGCCAGGTATGGAGGCGATGCTTGGGTCCATTAGGGGGCGCTGTGGACCTTCAGACTACGAGGTGCGGTAGGCCCTGGTTTTCTAAGACCCTCCTGGGCTCTTTGATTTCTAGCGGACACTGCAGGAAACAGCTCCAACTCCAGGTGTCAGGAAAACTGAGTTCCCTGTCACCAATCCTCATTCTATCTTGTCTTCTCCTCAGTTTTAATATGATCTCCCTTCCACCTATGAAATTTCCATGAGACCTTTGACCCTTCAGTTTGGGTTTTAAAAGTCACCCAGAAGTAGCTTCCAGCTGCAATTTTTGAACCCACTCCAGCTAGGCAGATGTAATTTCTCATCTGGGCCTCCTCATTTACCCTAGAATAACTCACCACCATCACTTGCACCTCCACCATTTGGCTTATGTTCTTTGCTGATTCGAATCATCTTTTGTCAGTGCAGCTCTCAACACTGAACCCCAAGCACCTCTCCTTTCTGGGCCAAACAATCTCCTCTCCTTCAAACAGACCCTGAGCTCCTTGAGGGCAGACACTGTGCTTTTCACTTCACTCACGGCACTCAGTGCGGTCCTGGGGACATTGAAGAGGCTCAGTGAAGACCTCAGCTGCTTCCAGTTTATTTATTTTCATCTTTTCTGAAGCCATTGATTGGCTTCTAGTCTTCCTCTTACTTTTCTGTGTAACCTCTAGAACGTCCTAACATCTGCAGTACCTCATTTGAATTCCTGTTTTCATCAGAGCCATTTACTCTGAAGGCTTTTAAAATCAGTTCTGCATTCAAATTATGACTCCAAAATGTCCTAGCTGAGTTATCTTGGGTGAGTCACTTAAACTGTCTACACCTCAGTTCTGTCATCTGCAAAATGGGAAAACCGTGATGTAACCATGCATTAGTATGTGAGGATGCTAAATATATAAAATATTCAGCACCTGGCATATAGCAAACACTATATGGGTTTTTAATCCCTCACTCTCCCTCTAGTTTGTTTTCAAGCTTCACTGGAAACAGTCTGTTCTTCCTCGTCTACTAAATCTACCTCCGCGTGCCCCTGCTAAGTTCTTTTATTTATTTATTTTTGACTGTTTAAATCCAGTACCTCAGCACCCTGGGAAGAAGGCTGAGCTGTGCTTCTTGGGGGAGGTTGTGACCTAAGGGCAAACAGCCCGCTGCCGAGCCAGCAGCAGCCCGGGCCACCAGAGTGCAGCCCTGTAACTCCTGCGTGCTCAGAAGCGTTATCAAGTTGCAGGGAATTTGGTAGCACTAATCAAACATTTGCTGTGCACCACCTGGAACTGGTGTGTACTTTAAGATAATGTCTGGCTTCAGATTGGATGCTGGTGATTAGAGCAGTAAATTAGCCCCACTTCGTGGCTGCAGGTTTTCTTGGCCCACTTAGCACATCAGAGCAGATTTCAGCGTGCAGATGTTTTTCAGCTTCCCTTTTCATCTCCAAGGAGAACAATTACAATATCCTGATGTTCCCCTGCCATCCAATTATTCCCATTTTGCTTCTGTGCTTTAGCTCATCAATAGCAGAAGGCAGGTAAAGCTTGAAAGCCCCCTGGTCATCTCTGCTTGAAGGTGGTATCATGCCAGTAACCAGCATGGGGTTGTCAGCTGAGTGAGACCTCAGTTAAAGTCTGGCTCAAGTCACAGGGATCTTTCACCTAATTGAGGACAACTGTCCATTTGGGTTTTTTACTTATGTGCCCTCAACACATACAGGTACATACACCCTCCTGGGTCCTCAGTTTCTTTGTGGCTTTCCACTTGAACATGAGATGAAAGATAGATTACAGAGGGGACCACAGAGGCTATGGCTGGGCAGCTAGGGGGTGGTGGTGGGGGGGGGTGGACGGAACACCTTGTAGGGTCAGTTGGTTACATACTACCCAGCAGAGGGCAGCAGTGCCTAAGAGTCTATCCTAAATCCATCCCTATCTTCAGAGACAGGTCAAGGCAGATTGGGGATGACTTTGGAGCATCCTTTGGATCTACAAGAAAGTGAGGAATGTTTCCTTTATAAAGTCTGTGGGCTGATTTCCACTGAATAACACAGAAGATCCCAGAGCTATGGAGAGAGAACCTCAGAGAGCAAAAGTCTGATCCATTCACTTTATAGTAGGGAAACTTGTTCATGGATTGCCAGGGAGGGTTCCATGTGGCTCTTTACTATGAAGGTGAAATCAATTGTTGGCGGTGGAGCCAGGATGTAACAGCCAGGGGAGGAGAGGATCTAGTGGAGCCCTCAAGCTCTTACTCCTCCTTTCGGTGCGTGGGTTAGGTCCTAGTGGTTAAAGAGAAAGTGCAAAGGCTTGTAGTGTCAGCTCCCTCATTTTCAAATGTAATTTAATCCAGTCTCTATTTCCTTGTGCAGTGCCTATGCTAGCATGCTGTATATATAAGAGCAATTCTCTCCGTGCTCTCAGCCAACCCAGAGACTCTTCTTGGCACCCTATACTTGTTCATGTTTCTGGGGATTTATCCTTGATATTGGTCCTTCTCAGATCCATCCCACAAACGAATCTCAAATTAACTTCACTCATCCTTCTCACCTCATCTCACTGTCAGAGGCCCCATGGGGACTGCAGTGAGAAAGAGGAAGGAATTGATAAGTCCAGAAGTGGAGGAAGTAAAGAAGCCTGGAAAGCAGAGACCAGGGCAGCCACCCAAGGATATTTTTCAGACTGCTTTTATATAACATTTGGCAGAGACAGTAACTCAGATATTTTGAGTTATGGAACAATTGGGACAAGACTAAGCCTAGTTGAAGGTCTATACTGGACTGAGAGCATCATGAGGGTATGAACACCTGGAGGCCCATGAAAGGAGTGCCAGAAGGTTGGGGAGAAGTAGAGAAGGCAAAGGAGATGGGAGTGTAACAAATACAAATCTTTCCTACAACCGAATTTTGTTTAGAACCATCAGGGAAGCTGCAGACTGGTTGGAGAGTTTTACTAGATGACAGCTAAGCCCATTCTAAGTTCCAGACTCTGGGATTCTAAGAGCTGGATTGAATTTGGAAGTGACTTTGGCTGAAGAAGCTTCCATATGATCACTGTGTTTTCCACATGGAGCTGAGCATGCATACAATAGGCCAATGTCCTCTCTTTTCTGCAGACAGCCTGCATAGAACCTGCTTCTGGGAGTTACCTGGGATTATAGGAAAAGCAATATACGTGGAATCAAGACACATGGGTCTTGGGTCTACATAGTCCTAACTCATTGTTTGATCTTGGGCAAGTCACTTTCCTTCTCTGGTTTTTAATTTGCTTTTTTTGACAAATATAGGCACTGGAATACATCAAGGAAGGCAAATGTGTAGCATGCGCGCGTGCGTGCGTGTGCGCACGCACACACAAACACACACACACACACACACACACACACACACACACACACACACACAAGCCAGGCAGTCAGTGCCTATAGCACATAGTGCTAATAGATTATGGTACTCTTTCCTACTGAACTAGACTCAGAATCCCTTTCAACGCTGCATTTGAAACAGCCATTATCAACCAAATAGAGCTTTTTCTTGAGAGTAAAACTGTTTACCATCACTGGATGAGACAATTTTAAAGATTTTCACAGTTATAAACTAAACTCTTCCTCTGACAGATATTACACAAGACTGCCATGGCATGGGACAAATTCATATCTAGCAGCTCTTTTCAAAACAGCTACGTGAAGTATAAAAACAGACATTTGAAAATATTGGTGTTATCTGATCTGTTAGGAGTTATTTATGAAGTACCTACCAATTGACCAGAACTTTCATAAGTTCTTTATGTAGAAATTAGGCCTAAAATACAAATATTTCCAGGGGCTAATGGCACCTGACTTAAACTCACTTTAACTCATAAGGGCATATGGTTCTTCTAGTAATGCAGTGTGAGTAATCATTTAGTTTCTAGGTAGCAAAAGTAGGGTTGAGAGAGTTTACTGGGAAGAATCTGGGAGACATAATATGGGTAGCTGGGATACTGTAGAGCAAGTCATCTAGACTTACTCTAGCATAAATGACTGTTTTGCATGGTCTTCCCCTATACCTTCAGGTAGAATGAAATACCACTGTCCTTGACCCTCATTATACTACTCAATACATTCTGACATGTACTATCTTTCTTATAAAAGCATAAACTCTTTGAAGATAGAGTCTGTGTTATTTTCTATATCTCCAGCATCTGGCACAAGTATTCTCCAAAATGTTACTCGAATTAACCTGGAGTCACACTTTTGTCTCCAACTAGTCTGCCCTTAAAGCATTTATAGTCTGCATTACTGGATCCTTCAGAGCTATGCCCAGGAACACACTAAAGAAGAAAATAATAAAATATTAACTCAAATATTGAAGCTTTTAATTGGCTCAGGTCAGGATATAGAAGCTAAGGGAATATATCAAATCCCATCCTCTGTCTTTATGGCTTATGCAGTTTGGGATGACTATAGTCAAAAGACCACAGAAAACTAAATTCAGGAGGTCTTTCTTTTTCTGATCCTTAATTTCCTAAACTGTAAAATAAGAGACTTGGTCAAGAATATGTCTAGTGTCTTCCAAATCTAATTATGTTTTGTTTTGAAGAGTGCAATGATTAATTAATCAAATATATGCTCAGTGTCACAATCCAACTGCCTGGATTAAGCCTGCTAGATTCTGTCCTACAAGACAGCTCAGCTTCCACTGGTAGAAAAGATAATTTACTGTCTAACAAGTGCAGAAGTCTGGCTAGCTTCACCTATGGAGAGAGGTTTATCAGAAGAATTCAAGAGCAGTTTTCTCAGAAGACTCAAGCTATGAAGCTCTAAGTAAGATGAGTTTGCTCCTGAGGGGTAATATAAAGGTAATAAGCCCCAAGAAAACTTGAGAAATTCTACAGATCATGGATCCAGAGAACAGAACTGACCAAGGCAGCTCCATATTTGTCAAACAACCATAGAGCTGACAAAGCATTTTCACAAATGTTATCACTTTTGATCCCTGACACAATGCTTAGAATTGTTATTTTTGTTTTCCAGATGAGGAGGTTACGATTCAAGGAGGTTCACTAAATAGTTAAATTAATTTTGAAAAAGAAAAAAAAAGAACAGCTCCTGACATCTGAAAGCTGGCCTGGCACTCACATCTAGGTCATGTTATTCTCCTATTGGACAAAAACAATCTCAAAGAATACTAAATTCAGACAAGGCTATTCTGAGACCATAATAAAATGAGACAAAGCAAGGTCACTTCATAATTTTGTCTAAACATAGACAAAAACAAGGCCACCATGCCACCGACAAATGTTAAATACCCTCCCTTGGGTAAAAAGAGTGACTTTTACTTCTTTACCAGTTATAGATTTATCTTCATTCTCACTGTAGATGAGATTAAGATAAGATTCTTCCCCACTTATTATAGCATCCAATCAAGAGAAAATCTTTATTTCCTTAGACCCTGTCTCAGTTCATCCAAACAAGGCCCAAAGTCTATAATAGGCTCTTTCTAACACCCTATTACTGAGATGACCTATGGTCCTCATGGTGTGCATTCTCCCTTGCTTCAAAGAATAATAAGCCCAACATGTTTAACTGTAGTATGCTCCTGATGGTCTTTGGCTGGGGGATATTGAGAATTTCCATAAGGTTAAATGGATTGCCACGGACAGACACACAGTAAGGGCTCGTCTTGTGGTACCAAGCCATCTATTCTTTCTAGGGCACGATACTACTGAATGGGGCTGACCTTCTCCACTGCCATAGGAGAGAGGCCCAGAGAGTATAGTGGCCACCACCAGGATGCAAGGCATAGGGATTTGAGGAGAATGAATCATATTAATAATTTCTCTTTGATTCTCTATTTCAATTTTTCAAATCCCTTTCAAATCTAACTTTCTTATTTGAGCCTTGTATTACTCTGGTGAGGAAGGTAGGATGAGTATTACTGTGGAATTTGGTAGGTGAGATAGGAAGTGGTCATCCTGGCTAGTTTAGGGAGAGCTCCTTTCCTTATCTACCATATTACTCCTACAAGTTCATGCATCACATGGAGGATATGCATAATATTCTTTTTTGCTAGAGTCAAGTCTGATAACCACAAAATTAGAGGATGTGGAGGATTTTTATTTAAAACAGGCATGAAGTTGAAACATAATCATAACATAAACAAATAATGATGAAGCTCTGATAAAATCTGGTGTGCTCTTAGGCCTCATTAAGCAGTGGGTGGGAATCAGTTGTGGAAGGTAGCAGTTTGGACAGAGCATAAATAAGGTATTCTGCTCAGGTTTGGGGACCACATTTTAGAGTATCAGTGGGTACTTGTGGCACATTTAGAGGAGGCTAGTGATTATGAAGAGTGGCACTGAAACCAGGTCATAGGAAAAATGGTTGAGAGAATGAGGGCAGGAGCAGTTACCCTGGAGAATAGTTCACATGGTGGAGACATGATAGCTGCCTTCAGAGATGGGAAAGGCCATCAAATGGAAGAGAAAACAGATTCACCATGTTACTTTGGAGGCATAATTAGGACCAGTGGGTGGAATTTATAAGAAGCCAGCTTTTGGCTCAATATAGGAATTGTCTTTTTAACATGAAGAGTTGTCTAACAATGTAGATGTCAGAAAGCTTATTATTCTTGAGGGAATTTAAGTACAGCCTGGAGGACATTTTGTCAAGGACACTTGAGAGAAGAACCTGTATTAGGTAGAAGTTTGTATTCCATGACACCTGTGGCTATTTCATCTCTAACATGTCCATCTGGGTTGTTCCAGGCACTGTGTTAGATTCTAGGTGGGAGTGAGGGTCAGGCAGGGAATTCAAGGGTTAGTAAGATGCATTCACTTTCCACCTTTTTTATTTGATCATTTGCTACCTGATTTTAATTTAATTAGCTTTTTGATCAGGTATCATCTCCCTATCAGATTCATTTGATAAAAATGTATTACACACTTATGTTTTCCAGGCTCAGTGGATACCTTGGTATATAAAATAGACATGAACTCTCTTCTTATAGATTTCCATAAAGATCCTAAACTTGAAGGCAGAATCTATATCATAATCTAATTTTTACCTCCCTCAGAACATCAGTGAAATGGCGTATTAATGTGGCTGCATATGCAAGAATAAATTAGAATTCAGGACAACTGTCCAAGTCCAGATACCTTCTGCTGAATCACTTGCCTCTATTATGTTATCTGAAGAATTTTAAAGGAAAAACTACTTCCGGAACCCTTTAAAGTCAGTTTCCACTAGAAATAGGAGATGGTAATCCAATTTCAATTCTAAATGTGAACTCTGCTGTAGCTCAGAGATTCTTTTCAAGAAGTAGTTCTCCAAAGATTTTACTCTGTAGATGAGGAATAAAGGGAACGGTCTTCAGACCACTTTACCAATAATTCAATTCAGTTTGGTTCAATTCAATTCACTTCTTAATGGGAGCCTTTAAGGCACTCTGTTAAGTACCCCAGAGAATTCAGAAACAAGTAAGACCGAGCCCCTAGTCCTAAGACTTTACTGTCTAGTTTGGAGCCCACAGATACATGTAAATTCAAAGTAAAATATCTAAGTGCCTTAGGGGAGAAGTAAAGAGATACATTACAGTAGTTTTTGTGTCAAAGAAGGAAATGATAATTTCATAGGAATTTTGATGTGTATGTAAATTTTTATGGTAATTGTTGGGGGTAGGATCTTCCAAGAAGAGAGGTAAGCTTGAGAAAGCAAAAGAGATAGGAATTTGTGGGACAACTTTGGAAGAGTCAAGATACCTGTAACTGGGTGGTTGAGTAGACAGTGGTAGGAGGCAAAGCTAGAAGATAGGGACATAGAAGACAGAGGCTCAGATGCCTAGACAAAGGGTTTATTTTAAGTTCAGTAGATAATAGAGAATTGTGGAAGGCTTTCAATCAGAGAAGAGGAATAATAAGAGCTATACCATAGAAAAGGTACATTTGGCAGTTTTAAATGGATTGGAAGTAAAAGTGATAGGGCAGGTGTCTGAGAGGTGGAGATTACCTGAACAAAAGGGTGAACCAGAAATAATATGAAAAGGATGAATCTGAGATGCTAGAGTGGGAGAATCTATATGGCATTAGCTTTGGAATAAATGTAGCTGGGAAGGAAAGGGGGAGTAGGGAGGAATAAGTAGGGGCTCAAAAAAACCTAGGTTAAGAGCAAATACAAAGGGCTAGGGTTTAGAGACTGGTTTTGAATTCAGAACGGGAGTTTGATTGGCAGTTGGAAACCAGTGTCCAAAGCTTGGAATAGGAGCTGTAGTTTGTATCAGGGGGTTATAAGTCATATGGGTAGAAGCCAATGTTATATGAAAAGATGTAACCATCAAGAGACCGAGGATAAGAATCCTCAACTGTGTTTAGGGAAGAGGGGAAGGGAGTAAAAAAAATCAGAGATGGAGGTTTGTGATGAAGAAGTCACCATTGACCAGACCACATACTTCTTTTTTTTTTTTTTTAAATGTTTTATTTATTTCTAGGAGAGAGAGTGAGACAGCGTGAGCAGGGGAGGGTCAGACAGAGAGAGGGAGTCACAGACTGAAGCAGGCTCCAGGCTCTGAGCTGGCAGTCAGCACAGAGCCCGACGCGGGGCTCGAACCCACGAACCGCGAGATCATGACCTAAGCGAAAGTCGGACGCTTAACCGACTAAGCCACCCAGGCGCCCCAGACCACATACTTCAGATGTAACACTTCAAGAAAGGTAGGCTGGTGGTCAATAGATTAAACAGTGTCAGAGGTCAAGGAGGACTAGTAATAAGAAATAGCTTTGAGGTCTGGCAATTACAGATGTTTTGGAGGCCTTTAGAAAGTAGCATCAGCACATGGTAGAAAAGGCAGACGTATTTCAGGGAGTTGTTTGAGCAGTGGAAGCACTGATGGAAGCCACATTTTAAAGAGGTTAAGGAGGAAAGAATACATTTTGAGAGAACAGCATGGGCAACAACATGTTTTACTGTGACAGAGATATAAGAACTTATCTTAGAAAGAAGTAGGTAGAAAGTGAGAGGCCAGAGGTTAAAGCAAGAGAAAAGCACCAAAATCTAATTGTAAATGTCTCTTATTGAACTAACAGTCAGAAATCATGGACCATAGCTCCTGAGGCTGCCACTCCCATTCTGCTTATACTCCAGCCCCAAAGCCATGCTGTGGCCCCCATAATCATCTCTTCTTGGGATGCTCTCATCCTGTGCCCACCCAACCTACCACCATCAAAAACCTTCTTTAAAGGTTCTGCCCCACTTGGCACAGATCACTCTTTTCTCTGAGTCTCTCTGTTCTATCAAATAAAACCAAGCAGTTTAGCCTGAAATGACTTTCTTTACTGAATGGGTTTGTTTTTCTAGCTAGATTTGTAAAGGGAAGGAGCAGGTTCCATATTTCCCTTGATTCTTAGTAACTCCTAGCAGAATTTGAGTATACAGAAGGTACAATAATATCTTAGAGTCACAGAATTGAGTTGAGAAAGTCTAACTATGTTATTTTCCTGATGTGGAAATTGAAGTCTGGAGAGGCTTTTATGACATAGCTTACTCATTCCATCATTTGTCCAACATTTGCTAAGCATTTATTTGTGGCAGACACTGTGCAAGATGCTCAGAACTTGAGGAGACAAAGAGATTCACAATTTAACCTGGAAAAAAGACATGTAAAAAGCTCAAAAAAGTAAAAATTACACAAAGCAAAATAGTGGTTTGCATAAGTTGGAGCAGGAAGAGGGGCTGTTAATTAAATCTGAGAAATGAGGTCAAGTCCAGAAAAAAAGTGTCTGGGAGGAAGAGCTATTTGCCCTGTGCCTTAAAGAAATATTGAGAACTTACAGCTTGTTAATGTCCATGCCAGCGTGTAGCCTAAACCTCCCATATCCACATTGTTATTTCTCAGTTGGGCACTGGTTAATTGAATGATTGAGTAACTGAATTTTTGGTCTCTTGCCACAGGTTCCCACCCTGCCATGGCCAGCAAGGATGTAGACTTACATCCTTGGGTGTTAGATATTTGGGTGACAGAAGGAGCCATGCCTCAAGATAAGCCTCTAGGGAAGGGGAGGAGCATAATGGAAGTGGTGAGGCTGCCTAAGATTGGCTGGAGAACAGGGATAAAAGGGAAGAGGTTAAGGAAATGTGGTCACACATTGTTCACAGAGCCTGCACTGCATCCCCTAGTGCTAGTGGTTCCATAGTATCACCTTTGTAGATCTGAGGCTTTATTTATTTGTGTGTGTGTGTGTGTGTGTGTGTGTGTGTGTGTGTGTTCAAGAGCCTCTCTACTTTTAACAGAAAAGGGGATCACCCCAGACTGGGGGTTGTATCTTTCCATTAACTCACAAATGGTCACAAATGGTTATCTTTTGGGGGCACCAGATGCTTGGTCTGAGCCTCTCAATCCTCTGTCCTGCAGCCCTAGAAGTTGGTTCTCTAGGCTAGAAGTCCAGATTATCAGAGAGAGTTCAACCAAGAGAGAGAAGGCAGGGGAGGGAAAGCTAGAGACAATTCCATGTAGAAGGCTACATTTTATAGCAGCAATAGCCCAATCAGCAGGAGAGACATGTGACATCTTATGGAGGCCTGAGACTGGGAGTCTGTTGCTGTCTTGTGACCTTGGTTCTACTACTAACAGTGCAGGAAACCTGGGAGCCTCTATACATTTTTGGACTTTTGATTCCTCATCTTTAATGTAAGACTGAACAGTTTCTGAGATCCCTCCCAACCCTAGTGTCTCCAGATTTCTAACTGGAACCCCAAGAAGACGGCAGCTTGTCAATTTCTCTTCTCACCTCAAGAGGAGTCAGAAAATATTTGGCTCTGGCTCTTTAGCATGGGAAGTGGTGGCCCACAGACATCACAGTCGAGATATTAATAGATTATTCCAAATGTTATATTTGCATAGATGCACCACTCATTATGCAGATTGCCAATTATGAACTATTTGTTCTTTCTTCCAGGGGAGAAGTTGTTTATTTGCAAAGTGCATGAGGGTGACTTTGGGCAGCATGGTGACAGTCTTAGCCAGGATCTATCTCTGTGATATTCTCTGGGATGATCTTCACTTTGACACCAGATGAAGGTCACCAGTGAGTGCTGGGCAGTGAGGTGATGAGAAAGAAACCAGTGAAAGATTTTTTAAGAGAAGGATTAAAATTAGAAGGTCTTGATATAAGAGCGATCAGATGTTTCATGGGAAAGAGAAATTATTTTGCTCTACATGAGGCACAAACTAAAAAGTCCATTAGAGCCACAGCATTTCTTCTGGTTGAATCATGCAATGATCAGGTCCCTTCCTTGTATTGTAAAAACAAAACAAAACAAAAACAAACAAACAAAAAAAAACACCACACAAACAAAACCATCAACTGAGGTGCTTGGGTGGCTCAGGAGGTTAAGCCTTCAACTCTTGATTTCCACTCAGGTCATGATCTTTTGGTCATGAGATTGGGCCTGTGTGGAGCCTGCTTAAGGTTCTCACCTCTTCTACTGCCTTCCCATTTCCATGCGCATGTGTGTCCATTCTCTTTCTCTCTCAAAATAATTAAATAAACTTAAAAAAAACAAAACCCACCCAACTTCAATAGATGCCTGCCACTTACTGAGCATGGATATGTAGGGGCACTGTTTTAAGTCCTTTACTTGGGTTATTTCATTTAACCTCAAGCTATTAGGAGGCACTGAACTTTGGAGAATTTACATATGCCTCATGCTGAACTTGATAGTTGATCTCAGGTTGTCTGGTCCCAGAGCCAGTGCACTTACTGGCTACAGTACATACTACTCCTCTTCAGATGCTTACAACTTTGACCACAGGCCATTTTTCTTGGGGCCATATATAATCACAAGACTGAATTCTGAGTGCATGTAGAAACAGGAACATCTGATATAATGCCCCCAACTGTCCTCTATTAGATTTCAGTTTTCTGCATATGGCTTTAAATCTGAGAGTTGCCTGTAGTTGGCTCCAGAGGGAGTGTGAGGGTGATTAATGAGTTTTTAAGAGGGTAAATGAGGGAGATATGTAGGAAGTCTTTGTGATGAAGAAAGAGAGGAGGCTGAGAGGGTATCTGGGACAATGGCTGCCACTAATGCTGGAAGGGATAAAAGCAGACTCTTGCAAGAAAAAAGAAGCTTGGAAGTCATCTTGTCTAATGTCATACACAATGCAGGAACCAGAGAGCCGTGAGCTGAATAATATAAATTTATTAAGATGTTGGGAAAGGCTGCTGTCTCTTCATAAGAGATCATGATGAGCAAAAATCAGTAAGTTTCCATGGTTGGTATGTGTATGTGCCCAAATCTGGGCAGGGTATCACAGGACATAATACAGAAATGAGCCCTATTGTGGGATGAGCTGGTCTAGCTGGGTTTCAAGACTTTTACAAAATGAAATAAACTCCACAAGACAGTCTATGAGTGACACCAGTGTGGTCTGGAGCTGTGCTGTGTAATTTGGTAGCTACTGGCCACATGTATCCATTGAGCATTTAAAATATGACTAGTCCATTGGGGCACCTGGGTGGCTCAGTCAGTTAAGCGTCCGACTTCGGCTCAGGTCATGACTCCATGGTTCGTGGATCTGAGCCCTCTGTTGGGCTCTGTGCTGACAGCTCAGAGCCTGAAGCCTGCTTCAGATTCTGTGTTTCCCTCTCTCTCTGACCTTCCCCTGCTCATGCTGTCTCTATCTCTCTCTCAAAAATAAATAAAACATTAAAAAAATTCTTTTTTAAATGTGACTAGTCCAGGGGTGCCTAGGTGGCTCAGTCAGATCTCACAGTGTGTGAGTTTGAGCCCCACGTCGGGGTCTGTGCTGACAGTTCAGAACCTGAAGCCTGCTTCAGATTCTGTGTCTCCCCCTCTCTCTGCCCCTCCCATGGTCATGCTCTGTCTCCCTCTGTCTCTCAATAATAAATAAATGTTAAAAAATTTCAAAAGAATAAAATAAAATGTGACTAGTCCAAATTGTGCTGTAAATTTTTTTTTAAAATATTTTATTTATTTCTAGGAGAGAAAGAGAGACAGCGTGAACAGGGGACGGTCAGAGAGAGAGGGAGTAAATTGTGCTGTAAATTTAAACTACATACTGGATTTTGAAGACGTAGTATGAAAAAAAAATGTAAACCAGAATTATATTTTCTATTGATTATATGTTAAAATAATAGTATGTATATATTAGATTCAATAAATATTATTAAAATTAATTTTACCATTTTTTCTTTTTAAAATCTGACTGCTAGGAAATTTGAAATGATACAGGTGGCTTCCATTATATTTCTACTGGATAGTGTTGGTCTAGATTAGCTCCTGGCTACCTAAGGTATAGTTAGCCCATGGACCATTTGCATGGGCATCATCTGCGAGCTTGCTAGAAATACAGGCCCTATTGATTTCAGTGTACCCTTCAGATTGAGAAGCACTAGGTAACACCAGTGTTCCATGTCTCCTTTGCGGGTTGTTCTTCTAGTCCTCACACTTAAACAATACCAGCATTGATACTATCTACCTGAATGGCCAAGAGCAAGGTCTGTCCTTAGTCTACATCTTAGATTTTCTCATCTAAGACAAAAAGAAGCTGCCCTTAGAATCATTTTCAGCCCTATCTAGTGTACTATGACTCTATGATTATACTGTAGAAATTTTGTTATCTGGTAGAAAAAGTTAATTGTTTCTAACAGTTAATTTTAGAATCTCTAGTTCCCAGTCAAGGTCTTATCTAAGAAAGTAATACTATGGAGAAGGGGGCAAGATGGCGGAGAAGTAAGGAGCTCCGTACTTGCACTCGCGCCCATACATCACACAGAAAAGATCTGAAGCCATTGGTAACCTTACAAAACCTGAGAGATTGGGAGACAAAGGACGCAGAATCCACTGAGAGAGCCTTCTAACCGGACTCGGGCTCAGAGCACCCAGCAGGCAAGCCCCCACCCATGCGCGCCAGCCTGACCCAGAGAAGGAAGCAGCGACTCTGACTCCGCCCCCAGAGCTCGGCAGGGGGCCTGGAATTGCCTGAGGGGGTTGCCTGGGAAGCTGTGTCTAAGGCAACTTCAGCGGGGCGCGCGGATGGGGATTTGGAGATTGGAACAGGCCTGGGTTGAAGAGTGCAACCAACTTCGGCTGTGCCCCCGGTACGGGGAGTTTACACCCGCAAAAGAGCGAGGTGCAGCTCTTGGTGCAAGAAGGGACTGGAGCACCGTCACTCTCCTCCCCACAACTGCCAAAGCAGAGCTCCTGCCTGAGGCATTGGATCACGCCACGCCCATCCCTGCCTGAGAGGTGCCCTCGTCCCTTTTTGTTTTTTCTTTTTCTTTTTCCTTTTTTTCTCCTTTTTTTCTCCTTTTTTTGTTTTTTTCCTTTATTTTCTTTTTCTTTCTTTTTTTCCCCTTTTTTTTCTCTTTTTTTCTTTTTCTTTCTCTTTTCTCTCTTTTTTCCCCAGAACACTGACCTAACTCTGGTCGCCAGCTTGCTTAAACAATCACAACGAGTCCATTCTGTAAATGTAAATTCTACACCTACCGACATTTTCAGCTCTTTCTCTCAGAAGTAATTAGACTACATAGTTTCTCTGGACAATTCCAGCATCCTTCTCTCACCTATCCAACCATATTCTACCCTTTACCTCTTTGAAAAAAGCTTCTTATCCCTTCTGCCTGTTCACTCTATTTCCAATTCTACCTCATCCCGCCCTGCCTTCTCTCTCTTTCTCTATGCTCTTCAACCAGCACTGCATATACACGGGTATTTAACTGTAGCTGGGAAAACCAGGTATATGCTTTAAACCGTTCTTTGTCCATCGGTTATCTTCTTTTTTTTCCTTTTCTTTTCCCCTTTTTTGACCCATTTATGCAGTTTATACTCCATATTATTCGCCCTCCCTGCTCCATCTTTTAACTTTTTCATTTTCCCTCTCGCTTTGCATGTTAGTTGAATTAACCTGTGCGTTTGTGTGCTCCTGCTCACTGTGTGTTTGTCTGTCTGTTTTCTTTTCCATGGCTACCTCAAGAAACAAGCTAGAGTACACAAGGTGGAGAGTCCCAAATATCACTACGAATAGGAAAATAAAATAACCAAGGTCCCAACAAGAGAGACCAAGGGATACCATTCAAAAAACACTCTCTGAAAGTATAGGCCCTAGAAAGCCAAAGAGTCTTCTTGGATATAGCAGCGCTCATAGATACAGAGAGCATAACAGGTCTTTAAAACCAACAAGAGCCGGAATGCTAACTAAAATGATGAAACGAAAGACCTCTCCTCCAAAGAAATTCCAAGAAGAAATGACAGCTAATGAACTGCTCAAAACAGATATCAGCAGCATAACTGAACAAGATTTTAGAATAATAATGGTAAAATTAATAGCTGGGCTTGAAAAAAACATAGGGGACATCAAAGAAACTATGGCTACAGACAGAATGGAAAATAAAAATAGGCATGAAGAATTAAAAAATGCGATAAATGAGATACATAATAAATTAGAGGCCTCCAATGCATGGATTGAAGAGGCAGAAAGGAGAATAAGTGATTTAGAAGACACCATTATAGAAAAACAAGAAGCTGACAAAAAAAGAGACAAACTGATCCAGGAACAGGAAAGAAGAATTCGAGAGCTCAGCGATACGGTCAAATGCAACAATATCCATATCATAGGAATCCCAGAAGAGGAAGAGAGAGGGAAAGGTGCTGAAGGAGTCCTGGAACAAATTATAGCAGAGAACTTCCCGACCTGGGGAAGGAAGTAAATGTGGAAATACAAGAGGCTCAGAGGACTCCCCTCAGACGTAACTTGAATCGATCTTCTGCACGACATATCATAGTCAAAATGGCAAAATACAAGGACAAAGAGAGATTTTTGAGAGCAGCTAGGGAGAAAAGGGCCCTAACATACAAAGGGAAACCTATCAGAGTGGTGACACACCTATCTACTGAAACTTGGCAGGCCAGAAAGGAAGGGCAGGAGATCTTCAATGTGATGAACAGTAAAAATATGCAGCCAAGGATCCTCTATCCAGCAAGCCTGTCATTCAAAATAGAAGGAGAGATAAAAACCTTTCCAAATAAACAGAAATTGAAAGAATTTGTCACCACTAAGCCAGCCCTACAAGAAATCCTGAGGGGGATGCTCTGAAGGAAAGGTTGCAAGGAACAAAGATACCAGAGACACCACCACAAATATGAACCCTACAAAAGATACAAAGACTCTAAACCCACATATTTCAATAATAACACTGAATGTAAATGGGCTGAATGCTCCAATCAAAAGACATAGGGTAGCAGAATGGATTAAAAAACAAAATCCATCTATATGCTGTCTACAAGAAACTCATTTTAGACTGGAAGATACCTTCAGATTAAAAGTAAGGGAATGGAGAAATATATATCACGCTACAGGAAATCAAAAGAAAGCCGGAGTAGCTATGCTTATATCAGACAAACTGGACTTTAAATTAAAGACAATAACAAGAGATGAAGAAGGGCACTATATAATCATTACAGGGTCCATCCATCAGGAAGAACTAACAATCATAAATGTCTATGCACCAAATATGGGAGCACCTAAATATCTAAAACAATCACAAACAGAAACAAGCTTATAGATAAGAATGTGCTAATAGCAGGGGACTTTAATACTCCGCTTACAGCAATGGATAGGTCAACCAGACAGAAAATCACTAAAGATATAACGGACTTGAAAGACACATTGGACCAGATGGACCTGACGGATATATTTAGAACTTTACATCCTGAGGCCAGGGAATTTACTTTCTTCTCAAATGCGCATGGCACATTCTCCAAGATAGATCACATACTGGGACATAAAGCAGCCCTCAATAAATTCAAAAGAATGCAGATCATACCATGCACACTGTCAGATCACAATGCTTTGAAACTTGAAATCAATTACAGGAAGAAGTCTGGAAAACCTCCAAAAACATGGAGGTTAAAGAACACCCTTCTAAAGAATGAATGGGCCAATCAGGCAATTAGAGATGAAATTAAAAAATATATGGAAACAAATGAAAATGAAAACACAACAATCAAAATCTATGGGATGCAGCAAAGGCAGTGCTAAGAGGAAAGTACATTGCTCTCCAGGCCTATTTCAAGAGATTAGAAAAAGCGCAAGTCCAAAATCTAACAGCTCACCTAAAGGAACTAAAGGCAGAGCAACAAGAACGCCCTAAACCCAGTAGAAGAAGAGAAATAGTAAAAATTAGAGCAGAAATAAACAACATAGAGACCAAAGAAACAATTGAACAGATCAATGAAACCAAGAGTTGGTTTTTTGAAAAAGTAAACAAAATTGACAAACCTCTAGCCAGACTTATCCAAAAGAAAAGAGAGAGCACCCAAATAGACAAAATTATGAATGAAAATGGACTTATTACAACCAACCCCTCAGAAATACAAGCAATTATCAGGGAATACTATGAAAAATTATATGCCAACAAATTGGACAACTTAGAAGAAATGGACAAATTCCTAAACACACACTCACTACCAAAATTCACACGGGAAGAAATAGAAAACCTGAACAGACCCATAACGAGTGAAGAAATTGAATCAGTGATCAAAAATCTCCCAACAAATAAAAGCCCTGGACCTGATGGCTTCCCTGGGGAATTGTACCAGACATTTAAAACAGAGTTAATCCCAATTCTTCTCAAGCTATTCCAAAAAATAGAAATCGAAGGAAAATTCCTGGACTCATTTTATGAAGCCAGCATCACTCTGGTTCCCAAGCCAGACAGAGATCCAGCAAAAAAAGAGAACTACAGGCCAATATCCTTGATGAATATGGATGCAAAAATTCTCAACAAGATCCTTGCAAATCGAATCCAGCAGCATATCAAAAGAATCATCCACCAAGATCAAGTGGGATTCATTCCTGGGTTACAAGGCTGGTTCAACATTCGCAAAACAATCAATGTGATACATCGTATCAATAAAAGAAAAGATAAAAACCATATGATCCTGTCAATAGATGCAGAAAAAGCATTTGACAAAATACAGTATCGCTTCTTAATAAAGACTCTAGAGGAAGTTGGGATAGAAGGAACCTACTTAAACATCATCAAAGCCATCTATGAGAAGCCTTCAGCTAACATCATCCTCAACGGGGAAAAACTGAGAGCTTTCCCCCTGAGATCTGGAACAGGACAGGGATGTCCACTCTCACCACTGTTGTTTAACATAGTGCTGGAAGTCCTAGCATCAGCCATCAGACACCAAAAGGAAATCAAAGGCATCAGAATTGGCAAAGAGGAAGTCAAACTTTCACTCTTTGCAGATGACATGATACTCTACATAGAAAACCCGACAGACTCCACCAGAAGCCTACTAGAACTGATCCAAGAATTCAGCCAAGTTGCAGGGTACAAAATCAACGTACAGAAATCGGTTGCATTTTTATACACCAACAATGAAGCAACAGAAAGAGAAATCAAGAAACTGATCCCATTCACAATTGCACAAAAAACCATAAAATACCTCGGAATAAACCTAACCAAGGATACAAGAGATCTGTATGATGAAAACTATAGAAAACTTATGAAGGAAATTGAAGAAGACACAAAGAAATGGAAAAACATTCCATGCTCATGGATAGGAAGAATAAATATAGTTAAGATGTCATTACTACCTAAGGCACTCTACACATTCAATGCAATTCCAATCAGAATTGCACCAGCATACTTCTCAAAACTAGAACAAACTATCCAAAAATTTGTATGGAACCATAAAAGACCCCGAATAGCCAAAGTAATCCTGAAATATAAAACCAAAACGGGAGGGATCACCATCCCAGACTTTAGCCTCTACTACAAAGCTGTCATCATCAAGACAGTATGGTATTGGCACAAAAACAGACACATAGACCAATGGAACAGAATTGAGAACTCAGAAGTGGACCCAAAAGTATACAGCCAACTGATCTTTGACAAAGCAGGAAAGAATATCCAATGGAAAAAGACAGCCTTTTTAACAGATGGTGTTGGGAGAACTGGACAGCAACATGCAGAAGAATGAAACTAGATCATTTTCTCACACCATGCACAAAAATAAACTCAAAATGGATAAAGGACCTGAACGTGAGACAGGAAACTATCAACACCCTAGAGGAGAAAGCAGGAAACAGCCTCCTTGACCTCCACCGCAGCAACTTCTTACTTGACACATCCCCCAAAGCAAGGGAATCAAGAGCAAAAATAAATGATTGGGACCTCATCAAGATTAAAAGCTTCTGCACAGCAAAGGAAACAACCCAGAAAACTAATAGGCAACCAACGGAATGAGAAAAGATAGTTGCAAATGACATATCAGATAAAGGGTTAATATCCAGAATCTATAAGGAACTCACCAAACTACACGCCCGAAACACAAACAACCCAGTGAAGAAATGGGCAGAAGATATGAACAGACACTTCTCCAAGGAGGACATCCAGATAGCCAACAGACACATGAAACGATGCTCAGCATCTCTCCTCATCAGGGAAATACAAATCAAAACCACACTGAGATACCACCTCACACCAGTCAGAGTGGCTAAAATGAGCCAATCAGAGAACTCTAGATGCTGGCGAGGATGTGGAGAAACGGGCACCCTCCTACACTGTTGGTGGGAATGTAAACTGGTACAGCCCCTCTGGAAAACAGTGTGGAGGTTCCTCAGGAAACTAACAATAGAACTCCCCTATGACCCAGCAATAGCACTGCTAGGAATTTACCCAAGGGATACAGAAATGCTAAGGCATAGGAGCACATGTACCTCAATGTTCATAGCAGCACTCTCCACAATAGCTAAAACATGGAAAGAACCTAAGTGTCCATTAACAGATGAATGGATCAAGAAGATGTGGTTTATCTATACCATGGAATACTACATGGCAATGAGAAACAATGAAATCTGGCCATGTGTAGCAACATGGATGGACCTTGAGGGTGTTATGCTGAGCGAAATAAGTCAGGCAGAGAAGGACAAATATCATATGTTTGCACGTATAGGAGGATTAGGAGGAACTTGATGGAGGAACAAGGGGGAGAAGAAGGGCGGAAATGGTGGGGGAAAGGGAGAGAGGCAAACCATGAGAGACTCTTAAATGCTGACAAAAACTGAGGACTGATGGATGTGGGGGGGAGGGGGGGTGGGCATAGAGGAGGACACTTATGGGGATGAGCACTGAGTGTTATGTGGAAACTAATTTGACAATAAACTATTTGTAAAAAAAAAAAAAAAAAAAAGAAAGTAATACCATTCCACTTCTTTTCAAGAACATTTAACTCTATACCAGATAACCTAGTCCCATCTTCTTCTGAAAACTTTATTCTAGTATCCATACTCATGAATAAATTTATTTTGAAAGAAAGCAGTGGAAGGTTTAGTATTTGGAATATATATACTGGATAATAAAAATGGGCAGACATAAAGCCATTATTTACAGCTGGATTTTTGGACATCTTCTCTGGCTAGATCTGCAAAATGGACATCCATCAGTTCCTTCTCAATAGATAGACAATAAGCAAACATTAAGTAGAAGAGCATAGGAGTGAACAGTAGTGCATTTCAAATCAGAAGGACTGAATAGTACATCAAAGTTCTGCCCACTAGTTTAGCATGGTGTTGGGCTCAATAAATTTTATTATTATTTTTATTACTAATATTATTAGTTGAGACTAATATAGAGTGGGACTAGGAATTTTGTGGGTGAAAAACTCTTAGGAGAAGGTCTTAATTGTAGTTGAACACCACACTAGGGAGGTGGAATCTGAAATAGTCTTTGAAGTATAATAAAGTTTGGAGAGATGGAAGAGAGGAGGATGGAATCCTAGATAGAAGAAACTCCTGACCTATGGAGCATGAAAGACCCAGGTTCGCAAAATGGTAAGTCATCTAATTTGGTGAACATAAGGGTATAATGGGAATTATGGTGGAAAAGGCAGGTTGGGTCCTTGGTTGTGGAAACTGAGGTAGAAGAGATTTCAGGCCTACAGGATTAAAAATTTTTGATTAACACTGAGGAAATGGGTATCTATACTACCAAACCAGGATGAGGAGCCTCTTTACCTTTGGGGTGTTGTTTGCTTTTGGTATAACAGATCATTCTATCAGCCCCATCTCTCTGGCTTGTCTTCCCCCAACCAAGCCATTGGCAATCGGATCTCGCTCCCATGCTGACATTTCCCTGAGACTCATTTCATGCTATTTCTTCACGGGGGCATCTGGGCTGACAATGCAGAGAGACTTTTCCCACATAATTGAAAGGAATTTCTGATTATGCGCGGGGATGTCAGCCATGATGAGGTCTTGGACTGTTTCCAATTCCAGCTGCTTCTGATGACAGTGTTCCAGTCCCCCTCTCTCTCCCCCTCCCTGGCATTCTCCCTGTGAACTTTTTGCTCCCTTCTGGGAGTGATTTCTCAAGATAATATGCTATTTCCAAGCTTCCCTTTCTCCAGCCAGATTGATGGGTCCTACACGAAGTGAACTCTTTTGGGGGGTCCAGCTCAGAAGCACGGCTATTGCACAGACCTGCACAAATTTCATCAGTAGTTACCCTGTCATTTCCATATCTGGAACCCTGTGCCTGACAGGAAAAGGTTGAGTGAGCACACATATATTTTGGGTCTTTCTTTAGAGAAGTTCTTTTGAATATGCAGAACAAAGTGAGGGCTGCATTTATCTCTGACCTTTTCCGGCTCTTTTCTTGCATCTGTTAAGGGAAAGCAGGCCTCTGAGCTCACCAGCCTCCTCTCCCACGGAGCAGATGATAGAGTTGCCTGGATTCACTTCCTCACCAGCCTTCAGTGCTCAGGCCTGCCTGAATCTTTCTCTGTGGCTGATTTTCCTGGAGGCTTCTGGGGGATCCCAGGGAAAAAGGAAACAGGGTTCTTGGGGAGTAATTGAGGTAGGGGCTAAACATTCAGGGCCTTGGGTTCTCACTGCATTCAACCTTTAAATCTCCTTTCCATGAAACAATTAACCCCATTGTTATCTTCTATGTGTCTCCTATCAGAGGATGTGAAGAAAGAATGTGCATCAGGAAGAGGGAAGGGAAAGATGGAGCATCAGGTCTCTCCTTCAGTGCCAATCAGAGACAATGCCTTGGTCTGGAGTGAATAGTTCTCAGTCCATGGTGTCATTGCTGATCTGGTGCAATCCAGGGGTGACTCTAGGGCCAGAAATCTACCAAAACAAGCTTTTGCCATTTCTTACAACTTCCCTGGTAAACAGTTACAACATAGTAGAAAGAACTGGACTTGTTATCAGGAATCTTGGACTTAGTTCCAGCTAGGCCTTTTAGAAGGTATATGCACCAGACTGGGCTTCACAAAAAGTCATTGTGTCTGCTTCCCATTGTGTCTCAGAGTTTGGCACTGTGCCTGGTGCATAACAAGTGTTTAATAATGAAAATATTTCATTTTTCTGAGAGCAAGTTCATATATTAAATATGTTATATGTGCGTGTGTAACACACACAGATACATACTCACGCATACTTTTATTGTTAAAAGAGATGAAATAAAAGCACTATGAACAATGCCCCAAAACAATGCTCCTAGCATAAAACATGTATACATATAAATCTTAGCTTACCCTCCATTGGAACACTATCTTTCAGCCAACACATCCTTATTTAAATACCCACCTTGGATCCCTGGATCCCTGAGATTTCACCATTAAATGCATGATACTTCTTTTGATTAGTCTTACATTTTCCTAATGACCACGTTTAAAATGCAAATGTACCTGGGTTGGGTATCGCATTAAATCCTGTATGTGAACTAGTCTGAAAAATTACTTCCTAAGATAGACAGAAAAAAAACTATGTTTTGGGGGTTTTGTTGTTGTTATTTTAAATTTTTTAATGTTTATTCATTTTCTGAGAAAGGGAGACAGAGCATGAATGGGGGGAGAGGCAGAAAGAGAGAGAGAGAGAGAGACAGACAGACAGACAGAGAGACAGAATCTGCAGCAGGCTCCAGACTCTGAGCTATCAGCACAGAGCCTGACGTGGAGCTCAAACCCATGAACTGTGAGATCAAGACCTGACTTGAAGTCAGACACTTAACTGATGAGCCACCTAGGTGCCCCAGCCAACTATCCTTTTATTTAGCTCCAAAGAGGAGTAGATAGGTAGAAGGATATTAGAAGAGAAAGTTGGAAACTGAGTCTTCATCAGAGATTAAATTTCCCCCATCTTTCTGGTCTAGGTGATAAGGCCCGATTTATTCTTTTTTTTTTTTTTTAATATTTTTATTTATTTCTAGGATAGAGAGAGACAGCATGAACAAAGGAGGGTCAGAGAGAGGGAGATACAGACTCTGAAACAGGCTCCAGGCTCTGAGCTGGCAGTCAGCACAGAGCCCGACGTGGGGCTCGAACCCACAAACCGCAAGATCATGACCTAAGCGAATGTCAGACGCTTAACCGACTAAGCCACCCAGGCGCCCCAGGCCCGATTTATTCTTATATTGTAGGAGAAACAAAGAAAGTATGGATAGAGGGGACACCCACTGAAAAGATGAGCAGTGACAGTATTTCTTTTTTCCCATGTTGACTAAGACTCATACAGAATAATTACTTTTACCTAACAGAGAATCTTAGCCTCTGCCAGGAGAGCTGGTTGTAGTCACTCATTCAGGAACCACCATTACAACATCTCAAGCTGTTGCATGGATTTTTCATGGCTGAAGATGGCTCCTGATTCTTAAGACCTGCCATTCTACTGTTGAATGACCAAAAATTTTAGAAAAAATTTAATTTAGTTGGATGGTTAAGATCTTTTGTACTTATTGGCTATTAACCTCATTTGAAACCCTTCAATGTCCAATAGAACCAATTTCTCTTTGGTGTGAGATGAGTAAGGGGTTAAGCCAAATCAAAGCAAAGTTATAAGGAATCTGAGATTTGTCTTACGCCCCTTCCACTTGCTCTTTATATCTCTCTCTTGTCCACATGGCCTTTCCTTTCTGCTCTCAACACTAGAGGCCCAAAACCTTTCTGGGTTTGACATTTGCACAGTTTCACTAATTGTTAAATGGAAATAAACCTGACTTCCCAAATGCTGAACAAGGGAAACATTATAAAGTCATATGCCTAATGTGATGGGTCTTTCCTTAAATCTTGCCATTGAAGCAATCATCAACTCTACCCACATCTCATTCTCTGGCTCCTAGGAATTTATACCCGGGGAAAAGCTAACAATGAATTCCAGAGACTGAGGTTTCTTAGCTCTTGGTAAGCAAAGATATGGCTGTTATTTTAAGTCTTTTTCCCTCCCACACTGCCACCCTCAACTTACGCCTCTTCTATATATTCTAATGTCATGAAATTCAACCGCAACAAACCAAAGTATACATTCAAAGGAAAAGAATAACCCTATGTATAAGGAGGTCACTCTTTTGGGAGGACTTGCTCTTTAGCACTGTTCATAAGACCTTTATTCAGGTAAAGGGATAGCATCAGAATATATCTCTCCATCTCTCCCTGGTTAAATCTGCTCAAAGGATGGATCTTTTGTTCCTGACCTCCTCAACAATAGGATTGAAGAATGAGTATGTACAGAGCACCAAGAGGTCATGAAGGGTCACAGCCACCCAGATGTTTCTAATCAAAAAGAGGATTAAATCTTCAGTGTCTCTTTCTCTAGATAAAGAGCTGCCACTTTTCTCTGATGACAATTCCTCAACTCTGGAGCCAGAAGTAGGCTGAGCCAAGATCACCTCTGTGAGCAGGGTAATCAGGGGCCCTGGGATGGGAGAAAGCTGAAGAACCAGTTTGGCATCAACAAAAAGCTCAGTACCATTTGCTGATTTCCACGGTATAAATACTTCCATCATGACTAATTTCAAGCAACCAACGTGAAGTTACTGAAATTGGAATTGGAGAAAGATGAGCATAGTTGGCTTGGTGTGAGCCAGCTTCAGCATACCAATGGGAGAGTGACCTTTGTGAGGTCACAAGGTCACTAAAATGTCAAACCCCAGGATGTCATGATGTTCCAGCATACCTGATCACTGTTAAAGCAATTTGCTATTTGCTATTTAAAATGAGAAGATGTTAATTCCTTATTTATTATTTATTTATTCATTCATTGTTAAGAAAGAATGCTACATATAGTACCTCATTTGGATGTGTCTGGAGTCTTTGGAAGCTTGACTGCCCTATGTTCTCCTATAAATGGGCCTTGAGAGCTCGTTTGGAGATTACAGCAGGGGAACACGGCTACTCATGCATTCTTGACCAAAGATCAATTCTCCTCCACCAGGAAAGACTGTACTCCTCTACTGGGCATGCAGCTTTCAGACGAGTACACTTAGAATGGAAAGAGAAGAAGGGGATACCTGCCAGATCAGCCAAATGAACCCTGGTGATCAATGGGTGACAGATTCCACAGACAGATAATCTCTCACATCCAAAGATGGTAATTCCTCAAGTGCAGTTTCTTTTTGTTCTTGAGCATGCCAGATTCAGCTGGTTTCTGAGAACCCCCAAAACAAGAATATATTGAGGCAAGCAGCCCCATTCTTTCCGCAGTGTGGAAGAAACCTTACTTCATTTTACATTTGTGAAATCTTGGTAATTTCCCTCAAACACATAGGCCACCATCTCACTGTGGGACCTTGGTCAAATCATGTCTCTTTTCTGGGTTCTTGTTTTTGCATTTGCAAAATGAGGCGACTAGGTTACAAAATCTCCCAAGTCTCTCATAGTTTTAACATTCCTCTTATCCAATACTGAAAAGACCAGAGCTACAAATACAAAATATAAAACACAAGTGAAAATTTCCAGTCAAAGAAACACCTTTTTCTGTTTACATCTTGCTGGATAACTGGTTCTCTGCCCCTTGTCCAAATGGAGCTGTGATTCTGACAGATTTCCCTCCGCACTCCTCATGCAGGGCCTCAGCATTCCCTGGTATTTGAAAGTATACCAGCAAGTCCCAGCCTTTTTCCTTAGGCTGCTCTCCCACTGGTCCAGTACTTGGCCTGACATTCTACCTTTATATATAAACTCTGTTCCATTCTGAAGTGCATAGACCACTCTGATGAAGCAGATGGAATCTATCAGTCACCACGAATGCTTTTGTATCCATTAAGTATTCTACCAGACACCAGCTGAGCCAATTCTCCCAATAATGAGAGACACGCACCAGGTATGTGTGGAGAGGGGTAAACAGGATACAGAGTCAGTCTCAGGTCTTGGGAATGGGAAGATATGTCCCAGCAGAAAGCTGCAGCTAGATCCCCTGGGCAGCCAGAGGACACCCAGTGGGTGGTGGGAGAAAGGAAGGCACTAAAGGAATAAGAAGGACCCCGAAAAGGAAGACAGAAAATGAGAGAAAATTCTCTGGCTCACTTTGCCGAAATCCACTTTGCATATTTCTGTCTTTGCTATAGATGGGAGTGGTGACAGAGGGGTTCTCGGCATAAACTACACTAGTGTCTTTGTCTCTGTGATTGTCAAGACAGACTTCCATACCCGGTAGCTCTTGGCTGTAGGGATCTGAGTCTGACTTCATCAAAACCTTTCCTGTAGTTGATCTAGTTGCACACACTGAGGACACTGAAGGGGAGGAGAACAAGTGTGGAGAGAAGCCAAGAAGGAGGCCCCTGGGTCAAGTGGAGGATTAAGTCCAGAGAGGGCAATGTTTTTGAGATGACTACTACAGCTAAGGGGACAGGGGGCAGATGAGCAGGGCTGGCAAAGCCTGGCTGAAGTGCTGGGGTCAGACTATTGACCGGGGAGGCAGCTGTGCTCTGTTCTCTCCTCTGAGGCACTCTGCTTCATGGGAAGTCCTTTGGAAAGGAAATACTAAAACATACTCACTCTACCTTGCTGGTGAAATCTTCTAATTACAAAACTAAGTTTATTGAAGTTATTTTTTTGGTTCCTTTGCTTGGGTGTACATGCTTAATCTGTTTATGGGATAATGTAGCCCAGCTGCAGCTCTAAACTGGCTAAGTGTATAGCTTATGTGTGCTGAGTACACAAGAGAGAGGCCGTTCACAGTCCTAGAAAAACAATGAAAAGCTACCATAGTAATAATAATAATAATAATAGTAATAGCTAACAGATACAGTGGTTATTATAAACCAGGTGGGAGAGCTATGACTTGAACCCAGTCCTTCTGGCTTGAGAGTCTGTCATAACCTCCACCAAAAGACAACTGTCACCTTCTCACCAAGAATGTAAGCCAAGTGTGACAGAGGGAAGAATACAGAGGTAGAGAGCTGTGACACTGGGCATGATAATAATGGTCTCTAATCCTCAATATCTTCTGTAAGTAATCAGAGTAGCAAAGAAGACTACTAAGACCAAGACATCTCACTGTTACGCATCCTGCTTTGCATTCAGTGACCCTTATGCTCCACAAGGGAATGCACACTGTTTTGTACACAAAGAAAGAAGTACCTAGGGCACGTGGATGGCTCAGTTGGTTAAGGGTCCAACTTTGGCTCAGGTTGTGATCCCATGGTTGATGAGACTGAGGCCCAAGTCAGACTCTGTGCTGACAGCGTGGAGCCTGCTTAGGATTCTCTCTCTTCCTCTTTCTCTGATTCTCTTTGTCTCTCAAAATAAATAAATATTAAGAAAAAGAAGTACTTGTAATGACCACTATCCAGGCAAGATTACTAACATTACACTAGGGGAATGGATCTCACAAGGCCATAAAGCTAGAAAAAGGCAGAATTGGGATCTGCCGCAGAATTTCTAACTGTAAAGCTGGGCCACTGGAAGAAAGCAGAGGTTTTGCATAGTGTTGCTCTAAGCCAGGGGGCCTTGGAAATCTCTGCACCCTGCTGGGGCTGCTGGGGCTTGAGTGGAAGGTCTGAGGGGCAATGGGAAAGAGGGTCCTCTCGATTTATTTACCTGGCTGTGATTTCATTTGAAGATTTTATGGCTTGAAAAAGCCTGTGATTCACCTTGTTCCAGGTCTGTTTCCCTTCACATCTGGGGTGACGACAGGGCTTCCGATCAGTGTCCCCAAGAGCAAAGATGTGAAGAGAGAATGGCATTTAGTTCTTCTCCATAAAAGCTAGTGAGGCTCTGTGAGTGAATTCCTATTCATGAGACAACCCATTCCCATTCCTGGAAAAACGACTTGAGATGACATTGATAATAAAAATGAACAAAACATGTCATGCTTGCTAGGTACCAAGTACTATTCTAAGAATGTGTGTTGCTTAATCTATGCTGCTTGTGAAAACCTGCAGTAGTTCTTCTTTACAATGAGAGACCATCGACCCCTTTCCAGAAGAAAACTGTTTCCTCTCTTATTGTAATTGATCTGTTGAAATACATGTGCTCCCATTCCATATTTGTATGGATATATATACCTTTCTAGACATTCACACACCCATATATAGCATAGGTACACATTCATCTATATATATGTTCTTGTAAAAATTAATTCTTCATTTAATTTGTCCATCTTTAGCATTTCCATTATTATAGAAGGGCTACCCTCTTGCTCTTATCTGACTTTCAACCTGGCAATGACTGAAATAAATAAGTCGACCAACCATGGGCCTTTAAGCACAGTGTTGGGAAATTTTGATTTTAGGAGTTTGGAGACGTGAATTTCAGACTCAGCTTTGGTTAGCTATGTATCTGGTTCAAGCAATGTTTATTAATTTATCTCCTAAGCATAAGGGATTATGGGGAATACCATAAGTACATGATACAGTCACACGGGTGTGCAGGAAAGATAAGGGACATGGGGATGGTACCAGGAAGGTAAAGGGAAATGGGGGTACAGGGAAGATGAAGGGACATGAGAGTGTAGGAAAGATAAAGGGACATTATGGAAGATAAAGGGACATGGGGGGTGCACAGGGAAGATAAAGGGACATGGGGGGTACAGGGAGGTAAAGGGACATGGGGGTAAAGGGAAAATGAAGTGACATGAGGGTATAGGAAAGATAAAGGGATATTATGGAAGATAGAGGGACGTGGGGGTGAACAGGGAAGATAAAGGGACATGGGGGCACAGGGAAGATAAGGGGAGTAGAAGGTTTGGGGGCAGGTGAAGGGGGTATGGGGAGTATAAGGTGAAGACTCGGGTAGTCACTGGCATTTGCAATGAGTCTGGAAGGATAGGAACAGACATTTATTTGTACATGGCCTCTTTTGGCAAGTGAGGGGACTGAATGTTAATGGTAAGGAAGGTGTCCTGGTGAGGCAACAAGAGTGAGGCAGGGAGCCTAGGGTGAGGGGAGCATGCTGAAGCCTCTTCTCCACTAGACTCTTCTCATCTGTTAAAGGAGCAGTGAGGACTGAAAAGGTAACTCCCCAAGACTCCAGCCCAGGCATGACACCCCAGGAGGTGGTGCATGCCCAGGTGGTTACCATTCCTGGCTCCCCAAATAGCCCGGTCCCTCCTGTCAGTGCCACATGGCAAAGACCTAACTGGTGCTTTTGTCTTAATCCATGGCGTTCCAGAATCAATCTCTGTGTTTCTCCATCTTCCACTTCTAAGCACAGCCTCATTGATATTCTGCAAACTTTCCTGGCCCCCTTCTTGTCTAATTCTGTGAGAAGACATTTCAATGAGTCTGAGCTGGGACAATTTAGAGCCGAGACTCGGATCTCTATTCACAGCCAGGGTGCGTTCTCACCAGATTTGAGTCAGGAGGCTAAGCTTTTTAGATCCCCCAATGGCATTGTCTCCAAGTTTTCTCGGGGCCAGGCTGCCAAGTTCATGCGAGGTGCTGATCTCCTTGCTTTCACAGACCTACTTATTAGCAGCTTTCTTTCTTTCTTTTTCTTTTCTTTTTTTTCCTCCCCCTTCCAGGCCCATAGATACAATTATTAGAAATTCCTGGTTTTGTGCCCATATTGAAAGAAGGCCTGAATGGGTATGCTAAGGACCCGAAAGTGAGCCACTCTCCCTAACTCCAGCTTATGCGGTTAATTAGATTTGGATGGTTTCAGAGGAGCAGCTGGAGTTTTCAGAAAATGGGAACCATAAAAAGGGACTATTCAAGGTATTTTGGAGGGGCCTTATAAAACAATACAGCTGTGAAATGGGGTTTGGGAAATACAACGCTCTTGATTTGGGGGGAGGTTTCAGGGGAGAGGGGCGGACAAGAGGCGACAGGAATGGGTGTGAGCAGGAAGAGAAATGCCAGGCCAGGGCAGATTCTGTTCACATGGACACCATCAGGCTGGTACCACACAGCTCTGGTCCCCATAGCAGCCCTGTCCCTAGCTTTGGGGGAGCAGCTCCAGCACATGCCAGCGGCAGGTCGACTGGGGAAGATGGGAGTTACATATTGGCATTGGAGTGCAAGACTACTCTCATTTAGCTGAAACTGTGACTTTTTACAGTTTCTGTGATGCTGGCTTTGTACTCTGCAGGCAGCATGGGTGACAATCTTCTGGCTGAGTCTGACCACAGGAGGGAGAACTGTGTTCTCCCCACTGTGGATTGAATACAGTCTAACCTGCAAGTGTCTGATGCCTGAGCCTCTGTGAGAGCCCTGGGTTCTTGCAGTGAGATATTTTGAGCCTGTTGAGTGTGCAAACACAGTAAAGCAGGAGTTCACAATGCGTTTCTTTGTCTCTAAGACCAAGAAGGGTCTGGATACTCTCTCATTCAGTTACTCACTTGTGATAATGCAGAGCCTTTATGAGAAGGTGTGGAAGGGGTGGGTGCAGAAGGGCTTGGGGAGCCTGCAGGTGAACAGGAGGCAAGGCGACTTTCCAGAGTTCCACCTGTAGGAGGAGGGTGGTTCATAGCCAAGTTCCCCATGCAAATTCAACTGCTCGGTGCTCAGCGATCTAAGCATTTCTGGGGTCTGTGATCGGGGGGGTGCCCTTGGGGCAAAGGTGGGCATGAACAATGGCATTTTGTTCCTTGGAGCAGTAATTAGGAAACTTTATGTAACCTAGTTTTGTTTTTGTTTTTCCTAACTACTGAAAGACTTTCTTTAGACCAAATTCTACCTACAACCCCAGACTATGAAACTGGGAGAAGCAGAACAGCCTTGGTTAAGGGGGAGGGAGCTGCCAGGGCTGTGTTTGGTTCTTGCTTGTTCTCACTCCTCAGATGACCTCTTGGGCACAGGCACAGAGCACTGGGGCCCCCTTGTTGCTTGGAGCCTCTGCATTCTGCAAAGCAGCCTTCTGCCAAACCCAGACGTTTTAACCTGTCCCATCTGTTTTTTACATTAGGGTCTGTCTGTGGGTCTGCCCCTTTCCTCCATTCCTGATTCAGTTGGAGTCGATGTGTGACAGACTGTCTGGTTGTGTAGGTGGGATCGCTGCGGGACCAAAACGTGGTTATTAATATCAGTGTGTCCATGGGCTGTCAAACCCTGGAGAGAATCATGGTTTCAAAGAATAGCTCACTCGTTCCTTTAGCAAAAGACCACCTTCTTATACCAAAAACACTGCACTGTGTCCTGCTGCTACTGGGGTGAACGAGACACAGTTCCTTCTGTTAAGGGGTTTGTACTCTAATAAGGGCGAAAACCACACATACAATGACTACAGTCCAGGACCACTTCATCAGTACTGCATCAGAAGGGCACCAAATGCTCTCAGAGGAAGGAGGGAGACTTTCATCTCTGTGATCTGACAGGAGCTACACAATGTGCTACCCAGTTTCTGGGGAGAGAACAGGCAGGGATGGACGTGGGCGCTTGCTGCCCAGTGGATTCTGTTTTGACTTTTTAAAGGTTTAAATATTAGAAGAGGAGTGAATAGAAAAAAGAAGTGAAGAATTTAGGGGTTGGGTGAGGGAGGGAGAGAGAGACAGAGAGAGAGAAAGAGAGAGAGAGAGAAAGAGAGAGAAAAGAGAGAGGTCTGCTTTGGACAAGCTTTCAGCAGGTAACACTATAAAACCTCCCTCATCTGATATTTTTAGACACTGCCTGCTCCTAATTTTTGTCTTTTCAATTGTCTGTGTGCCCTTTCTCTCTGTGGCATATTTTCAGATTGTTGGCTTCTAAAAGGCAAGAATGGTGGGCAGGTATTTTAAGTTTACATTACAAGTGTTTCCCTTCCTTGGAAACCAGATCACCAGCTGGAGAGCCTATAAGCAAACAGAACACACATGGAGCACCCACCTTTCTGTGTTAGCTGGAGTGGAGGTGAGGTACGAGGAAGTCCACATGAGATAGGGTGCTGGTCCCCAAAAATGGGCTATTTGGAGAGATAAGACAAACTACCTGAAGCTTTTAAAAAGTGAATTTTAGTGAATTCCTAAACTCTGGGATATTGTCTGTGACAATAACTGGCATTGACCATTTGAGGCACCACAGGACATTTCCAGGGGGCAAGGGTGAGCTAGCCTCTGCAGGAGTTCAGGAGTTAGGACAGAAGTTGAGTTAGTAAGTTATTCAGTGCCTAAACTTTAGTCTCAGATACTGTAGGGGACACAAAAAGTAAAAGACCCTTGAGTCACTTTGTTTTTCTGGGGGGGTGGGGGGAGTGTGTGACACACCCAGGAAGCCATCCTTGCCAATTAAGGAGTGCACAGAGATGCCCTGTTGGGTTTTTGGTTCCAAATGGTAGAGGAGAAAAGGGAGAGATCTGTACAGGGCTGGAGTGGCCATCAGGGGAGGGAGTGCCCTTTGATGAAGAAGGGGAATTTGGAAAAATCATAAATCAAACAGAGTAAGGTTAACTGGGAAGGAAGGAAGTAGAGGGATAGCTTGGGCAGAAGTCCAGAGGCAGGTTAAGCACATTTGGTTAAAATGAAGACATTTCCTGATACGAGTGGAGGGTCTGGGTTGGTGAAGAGCATGAGGGGAAAGTAAGCAAAGATTTTGAATAAAGACTGCATGTAAACTTGGAGACTGGAGGCCTTGAATTCCACGCTAAGAGATGTGAACTTTTTCCTGCAGGCTAGAGAAGCTCTTTTTTTTTTTTTTGGACCAGAAAACTGAGCCCCTATCATTTCATCAGTTGGAGAGAAGCCCTCCCCAGTGGTCGGTGGTCAGACAGGAGAAACCTGTGCCAGGACGCTCTGCAGCATTTGGAGACACAGACAGAAGGAGCTGGAAACATTTCACCATAATTGGCTCTCTCTAGGCTGCTGCCTTGTTGTGAGGAGAGGTGGTACTCCCTCCTCTCCACAGTGATTGCTGGCCCAAAATAGCCCTGCACCTGCTCTGAGATGCCTGCAAGATAATTTCAGCTTCCAAGGAAACTTGCCCTGATTGGTGTTGATTTTTCATGACCTCCCTTCAGGTGAACACCTGGAGATAAGCACCTGATCATAGAGGTGCACCCTGGAGAGTCGAAGGCACAAGGTATGCAGCATGGGTGCTCCTTATCTCCTCCCAGGGAAGGGAGGATCAGGTTCTGGGTGCCTCTCACCCCACAGGTATCCAAACCAAAAGATTAGACACTAACTGGATGATGCAGAGAGCAGGGGAGGTGCCAGGAGATATGGTGTGGGTAGGAGGAGCCAGCCATCACCTGGGGGAGCCACTTTGGAAGCAATGCTTGTAATGGGCCCTGCCTCCAATCTCTGATTTATAGTCTGACTCTGACCTACCTTCCCAGCTTATCTCCCACCTGTGCATACTATTCCTCTTCAGCTCAAACCAGCCCTATAGAAAGACCTTCCTTTAGCTCATGCTTGAAATTTTGGTCAGCTAACCTAACCAAATGTTTCCCTTTCAGCTGAAACATCACTTCCTCCTTGGACCCAACTGTGGCCTTCTGAGTACAAAAAACTCCAGGGCAGTTGGGTGAAATACAAATAACTGGTTGAAAACTTGGAGGGATCACACACAGATGAGTGAATCAGCATAATATTTTAAAGTATATTATTGATGCCTGCCTGCTATACTTAAGACACTGTCATGAGTAATTGCATACCTAGTCTTTCATCTGATTCTCTCCAGAACTCTACATGGCAGGTGTGGGTATCCTTATGTCCACTTTTAGGTGTTTAAAAATTTGCCCAAGACCATTTAACTAAAAGTGTTAGAAGCAGGGTTGGACCTGGTGGTCTAAGTTCACAGTCCTTTCTCTATGATGTACCATCATGATCACACATTATATACCTAATTATAGGTAAAGAAAAGTTACTTGAACCAAGTTTTATGATACGGTGTTTTATTATGTTCCTCTGATGGGCCCTGGGGCTCTGAGGATCCTCACCAATTTTTCATATGAACTCAGGCAGACACTCCTTCCAGAAGGAGGGGCACGCAGGAGTAGTGAGGCTTTGGCCAGCAAGGTAAAGCTCCTTTCTACTGTTTCTTCCATTTCTGAAGCATCCTGCTCAATGAAACTCAGTCCCTCTGGTAAATTTTTGGAAAATTTAATGTGGAATCCTCATTTTGGCACTTTACTGGGACAGAGGATAGACAACTAAACCTTTCTCTCATTCTCTCTCCTTCAACGGGAGTTTATTTTTTATTTTTTTAAACTGAACGTATGCACAATTGAACACTTGATTGGGGAATTATGCGGCTCTACCCACTCATCTGTGTGACTCACAAACTTTTTGTCTCTCTCTCTCTCTCTCTCTCTCTCTCTCAAGCTCCCCCCTACCCCACCCCATGTTGTGGTTACCAAAAGCTCCATGTCTGAGAGTTGGGGGATTTCTAGAAGTTTTCTGAAATGTGGTAGATTCAAGCCTTTCACCAAGATGTGAAAACAACTTCTGACTGTAGTTGTGGAGGAAGGGAAAATCCAAATCCACACACTCTTATTTTTCCTCTCTCTTCTAATTCCATCATATTTCTCCCTCAAGCTCTATTTTCTTAACCTGTCCTGATAGTAGCAGTGAAAAAAATGTGTCCCAAGCCTACTGCCTCAGGAGAGAAAGTCAGAGAGCATGGGAAAAGGAAACATGCTTGTTTTCTCAGTGACCCTCAGTGGCTCCTCCTGGCGCCCCATCCTAACTGTAGCTTTCTTTCTCCTCAAACCTATAGACCCAGCTCTTCAACATCCTGAATTGAAGCTCCCACATCTCTAGAATTAAGCAAATAAATTAAAGCCATGTGCCAGTAAACCTGTGCCCTTCATCTCCCTGCTATGTACCAGTGTTTGGTGTCCCTGGTGTGGCCCAGGTGACCGCAGGCCCTAGGCTCCCATGCACTTGACCCTGTAGGGCTGATTACTTCATGTACCCATCTCAGATCCTGACTCAGAACTCTGCTTCCCAAACCTGGCTGATCACCCCAATTATGCAGGGAACTTTCAAAAACATTTCCCCCTGACACCATACAGAGATTCTGATTCACTAATTCTATGTTTTGTTAAAGCTGCTAGCTAATTTTAGTAAGGTTCGAGGACCACTAATCCAGACCACGAATTATTATATCTTTCTTAATCTATATCTTGATCTTGTTGTACCTAGATTTTCAGCCTACATTTTATTTCCTCCAGATATAACTTTAAACAGAGCCAGATTTCTGGTCTCAAATTCAACTACTTTCCACATCATTCCTGATTCTGATCTCCACTTCATTAGTCCAATTTGTTGCTGTCTATGTTGATATGATGAGTTTCTTCCAAAACATATATAATTGGAACACCATCCCGCACTAGAGAAATTCTGTAAATAGGATAAAAGTCTATTGAATGGGTTTTTCTGTTTAACTAGCACCCCTATACAGTGATGCTTATTGAAAATATAAAATTCACATTCATAATAATAGTGACCTATAATAGAAAACAAAGTTGTTCCACATCCATTATCTCGCTTGGTCCTAGTAAAAGATCTAACAGGGGCACCTGGGTGGCTTAGTCGGTTAAGCGTTCGACTTTCGCTTGGGTCATGATCTCGCGGTTCGTGGGTTCGGGCCCCGCATCGGGCTCTGTGCTGACTGCCAGCTCAGAGCCTGGAGCCTGTTTCAGTCTGTGACTCCCTCTCTCTCTGACCCTCCCTGCTCACGCTGTCTCTCTCTCTCCTAGAAATAAATGAAAATATTAAAAAAAAAAAAAAAAGATCTAACAACTACCAGTGTCATTCTGACTGTACAGATTTATAAACTGAGACTTGGAGAAGGTAAGGGGCATGTGCAAGGATCCATAGAAGTTATTATTCTGGGCTTTTTGAGCACTGAGGGTTACAGTATGCTGAGCACAGCTATGCATTTGGTACACTGTAACGCAGTTAGAAAACTGACATGTTCATGAAGCCCCCAACATCTCCTCATCAAAGCCATCACAAAATCCCTTGGGTGTTCACAACAGTTCAACACTCCCTTCCAACTCCTACAGCTTCCAACCTCTCTTGGATCCTGGTCAGGATTTATCCTGGTTTCCTTGATTTTTGTTTCCTTAGATGGTAGGTTTGTCCTGACTGTTACCCAGAAGCCAAACCTGGTCAACTCACTGGTCAGTCCACCCAGTGCCCTGAGACTGAGTAGAACATTAGACAATAATTCTTAGGCATTTGGGACCCAGGTATTGTCTGAAGCCAGGGTAAGCCTTATGGAGGCTCTGAGAGTGTGAACATTGCTCAGGAGTCTTTGTGCTTCCTATCCAAAAATGTCTCCCTTCTCCAACCGACCTTAGTAGCCAAACAAAGATGGTCTCTTACATCTGTGTGAGATTTGAATCATTATCAGCATCATGTGTTGTCCTTAGCTGAACACCTACTGTGCTCCAGGACCTGTGCTTTGTGTACTTTCTCCCTGCAAGACAGAGGTATGATATTTTATGGACTAGTGCACTGGACTCCAAGAGATTAATGCAGAAATGCATGAGCATCTCTCTGCCCCAGACTACATAACCAGAAGGTAAAAGGGCCCTATCTCCATGTCTCCAAGACAGGTCAGTCTCAAGTGTTTGTTCCATATTATCTTTCTTCAGTTCCATTAATCTATCATCCATTTAAGATATCATACATATTTTTAAAAAGTACATAGGAGTGATCAGTCACTGACATCCTTTGGTGAGTGTTCTTAGTTGATGCTTCCTAGTATACACAGCTGAAAATCCTTCGGGATTTTGAGAGGGGAGAACAACAGATTTATTTGGAGGTTGAGCCACTCTGTGGCATAGCAGACCGAGTAGGGCACATGGAGACTGAGGGCTTGGGTGGGCCATGCACAGCATGAAATCATGAAAACGGAATCTCTTTCCTAATTTCACTTCATCTGGCTGTTTATATGATTGTTTTCTTTTACCAAAGCAGTGGCTTTATCAGGGCATTAACAACCTGCCCCACTAGATAGCCAAGCACCATCAGCTTTGGGGATATCACTCCAACTCCACCAAACAGGGCTTAGGTACAGTACCCCTTGGAGATGTGAGGATATGCTTACATGTTTGTCTGCTCTGCTGAACTGGGAACCTCCACAAGTCAAAACGTATTATTTATATGGCTTTTCTCTAGCACTGGCCACATAGTCAACATTACTCTAGAGGTGAGTGGAAGAATGAATCAAAATAACTTCTGTTACCACCAATAACCCATGAGCTAGCCCATCCAGTCCCTGCATATTTCCAAAGGTTCCTCAGAAATCATCCTGCTCTTGATGTCTAGAAGCTTTGCTGATTGATTTACCAGGAATTCTTGAAGACTATTGATTAGGTAAATAGAATGCTAACAAGTTGGACTGGTGAGCCAGAGAACATCAATAGCTGAGATAAGCTTGAATCAGTGACTTCTACTGGGTATAGCACAGGTAATTTGTCTTCATATTTACTTAGTATTGATGTTAAAGAGAACAATTATTCATTTACTTTATAGCTTACTTCAAACATACCTCCTCAAAAAAATTACATCAAGTGCCTTTGATATTAAAGAGATAAAGCTAAGAGTTTTGCTACTTTCTTATAATGGAAGGAGACCAATTGCAAACAAATAATTCCCATCATTTCCACCCATTATGTCTTTTTTAAAAGAGTCCTTACTCATTTTGTTGAAAATCTTTTTAATCTCAGAAAGGAGAAAACAATTAGCAGCTCACTTCATCTGTCCATTTAACATAAATCTCTGAGATTTCAGAATAAAGTCAGCCTAAGTACCTATAGGCAGATTAACACAAAATGTTGGATAATCCAGGGGCCTATCTATAGTCTTGGATGTGGTGAGAAAAAACCCCACTAGTCACAGGCTTTATGTATGCCTACCACACTCAGACTTTCAAATATATCCATCTTCTTGGTACCTAGCCCCAGGATTCCTTCACATCTAATGTGTTCTTCCTGTCCTGCTGAGGGTTACTAACGTGGTAGAAAGGAAAACCACTTATGGGCCCAGGTTACTAGGGATGATGCACACATGGATAATTAAGAGATTACTGAAATTTTAATCTGTACATTCTGCCTGGATCTACAGGACAATTATGCTAAAACAGGTCATGTGGACCCCAATCCAAAATACTTTCTGTAATACAACTGACCTATGAAATGAATACTAATCTCCCTGTCCTCCCAAAGAACTGTACACAGCAGGACTATACTATTTACAGCAATCTGAGGTTCCTGAATTTCATCAGTTTACCCCCATTTCCTTCTGTATCTCTGGCCACTAATCATGTTCCTAATTCAAGTATTTTCTACCACTGTGGATGGGTACTATGTTGGTGTTTCCTGGAACTCTGAGTTCCCTGAATATGTAGTTCTTCTTCCTGTGTCTGCTTATGTTGTTTCCTCTTCCTAAAATAATTTATTCCTCCTCTCCTTAAACTCTTGAGTCTCTTCACATTCACCTTCTTATGATACCCTAACCTTGGCCCTCAGCTTACCTATCCCACCCTTAGGGAAGCCTGTTCTGTTTCCACTGCAACCTAGATCTGGGTTCTCTCTTATATCTTCTCACTTCTTCTTGTGTTTTCCTTTGGTGTCATTTGTAAATATATACCTGTGACATTACTTAGCTAACGTCTGTCTCCTCTGATAGACTGTAAGTTCTCTGGGGGCAGACCACATCTGTTTTTGCACATCATTGTATCTCCAGCTCTCAACCCTCAGTAAGTTGTTTTAGAAGACAGAAAAATAGATGAATAGACAAAAGAAAGAAAATAAAGGCACAAACTTAAAAATTTGTTCTACGTCTTGTGCTTCTTCCTTCTCTTTGTGGCATGGATGAACATGACATGAACTATTTTTTCCCTACCTAAAAGAGACAAATTTGCTCTCTGGATGAAGAATTAAAAGAAATAATGGATGCAGGGGAGTGTAGACACAAGTCAATGTGTGTTGCTCCTTCTTTAGAAGCACCTTCACATCTTCTTGATGTGAAGTTCAGCTCTTACGGAGGGACTAAGTCAGGTTTTACCTTTCCATTGAAGTCTTCCTTGGTACTTAAAGCCCTCATACATGTATTCCTTTTACAGATTCCTAAAGCACGTATCTGTCACATCAGAGAACTTGGAGTTTAAGTGGGCTAGTCCCATAACTTGTCCAGTACAATAATTCCATGACCACAGCCCTCTCCATGAGTTCCTCATAGATGTCATCTTTTTTTTTTACCAGATGACTCCACTTAATGGATTGAGAAGGTTTCCTCATGTTGCCCTAGCATCTCTGTATTTGATGATACCATGCTTTGATCCCATTCATTTTCTCCAGAGCTCCCACAGGACATCTACTCCTCCTGACCCTTCACTGTCCTTATGATACTTGGATACAGCTGTTACACCTGCTCGCTTCCTCCCATCTACTATCCATCCTACTCCCACAGTGTCCTTCTCAGTTCTATCCTCCATGTGTGTGTCTCATCTCCTCATACAGACTATAAGCTCTGGAAAGGAATAATTTCCCTTCTGCCTCTTTTATACCTCTCAAGCCCACAACTTGGCTAAAAATACAGTGAGCATTCATTGCTGAATGAAAAGTGTGCAAGTGTAGTGAAGAAAAGTCATGCTGAAAAAGAGAGATTATGTGGGCTGGAGACCCAGGGAGAATACGATTGCCCTCTTTTCCCATGGTTGACAAAGATCAATTGACCAAAGTGCAGATTTTTCACCACCCTATATTAGGCCCTTTTCTTCTAATAAAGAAATACAAAATGTTCCTTCGGTAGGTGAAGAGGAAATTATTTTCCCACTAGTTGGTATAAGAATAAAAGACTAAAGACAACTCTCATTGGAAAGCCATAGGAACTAAGAAGACTATCTTTAAAGACAATTTAACACATACAGAAAAAGATCAAGGAAGAAGTAGGATAAAAGAGGAGATGGTGTGGAATCCGGAATATGGCCAGGCCAAGAGTACCATTTCTCTGGTATCCCTAGTCCCAAAGGATGCATTAGGTTTAATGCAGAAAATGACTGACAAATTACTAGGTCACTGAGTGTGAAATTTATGCTTTTTGCTCCTTGCTTTCTCCCATCCTACAATTGTATCGACCTAACCAGTAAAAATATTGCTATTGTCTTCGTTATTATGGCATCTATGAAAAGGGAACTGCTGTGTCTCAGTAGATTTTTTTCCTGGATAAATCTTTTCCTTGTGATAAATAAATTTCCTAACAGGGTCTTATTCAAATAACACAGTGCTGGGAGTGAGGCAGAAATCAAAAGATGAACCATTAACCCTAGTAACAGGAAAGTGGTGTGCGTCAGCAGCACTGCCACATCCCGAGAAGCCACATCAATTAGATACCTAATGTGTGACCCGTCACATAAACCAGTCCAGCCACACACCCCTTGTGCTCCCACTATCGATTGTCGCCCAGATATTTGGAATTAAATCGAGCCTCCTAATTATCAAGCACACAGAGCTATGCTGGTCCTGCTGTCAGGAGACTGAACTACAGCCTCTTTCTGAGGAATTTCCCTCACAGTGATGAACGTGCTTTCCCTGTGATCTTGGGCTGTGAGTGTGTTTGTTTTATAATCAACCTGATCTGAGACATGGGGTGTTCCTGGGAATCAGAGAAATCAGAAATAGCAACTGTTCAGGGGGTATATCAGTGATATACCTTGTGATTCTGGGGCTTTATCCAGGTTGGTTTCTAGCATCATTTACTCACTTTGGAGAAAGCACTCTTTAAATCAGATTCTGACACATTTCTCTGGCTTTCTGGCCACCCCCAGGCATAGGGAATTCTTCCTTTTTCGAATATTGTAGAAATATTGTTTTCAAATATTGTCCACTCTCTGGACTCTGTTCAAGGGTATGTCTTTTTGCCTGCTGTCTTCCCAGGTGGGTACTGTAACTCATTTTGCTTTTGTCTTAAGTCCTCATTGGTATGCAGCACAGGGCTGGACACATAGCAGATGCTCAATAAAAAGATGATATTATTGCTTCTTTTGATTGCTTCTGATTTCTTACCTTACTTCAAGCAGTCACTGTTTCCACCATTGATAGATTTAGGTGTTGCCTCTTGCCAAATTACCTAGGCACACAGAATACTTGGAGACTACTTTTAGGTCTCCTGGCATTTTCAAGCTAAGTTATGCCTAGTTAGTTCTCTTAATCTTCTTCTATGTTCCACTTCTTGCCTTTAATTTTTTACAATCTAGAGATGACAGCACCTTGGATAATTCTAGGGAAACATTTGGGGAAATGCCCAGGAGAGGAGAGTGCTGTATCCAAGAGGGGTGATGTTTGTGTGGTCTCCCTGTTCACTGCATTCACTGCACGATGTGTCAGAATTGAAATGCCCAGTGCCAACCACAGACAACTGTTGCTGCCTGTCTCTGCTTGACCTTTGCTGTGTCTGGAAATGGATGTGCTGCTCTGCCACCTAGGAGGCCCATTGATATATTTCCATTCATCCCCAGGAGGTGGCTGGAATGTGGCCAGCTAATCAAAACATAGAATAGGGGAAAGGGGATTGTTAGCAACCTTTTTTAAACAACAGAATCAGTTTCTATCCACATGACATGGTCCACAAGCCCAATATGCCACTTTTGGTATATTACAAAGTTCTCGAAGTTCTCATGTGGCTGTTCTTGTCTACCTGGGGACTTATGTGGCTTTTCTCCCACTTGATATCATCCCCAGGCTGAATCATGCAAAGCTTTTAACCAAGCAAAGCTTTGCAGTGAACCAACAGTCCTTCCAAATATAATCTGTGTCCAAATGGACAGGGAACATGAAGCACCTTTTAAAAGCACAAAAGCAAAATGAGCATAGAGACATTGACAAGAAAGTAGTGAGACTCCATTATAAATTATCTCAATTTAGCATGAATTGTGTCCTAAATCCAATCTTTTCTCCTGAGTCAACAAAAGTTTTATCTCTGACATGGAGGCCGGGAGCCTGATGAAAACTGAAACCTCTGATACTAACATTCTAGTCAGTTGCTGCTGAATGCAAAGTAGGAGGCTAAAACTATCCTGTAACTAGCCATGAAAAAGGAAGATAGAGTCACAGAAGTGGTCTGAATGCAAAAGAAATGGGAAATAGATACAGGAAACAGATGCCTCAGCTCAACTTCTGGAGACTGGGCTATCTGTCTTTGCTTTTTTCCTTCCTACAGTGTGATTTTGGGCAAGCCACTCAACCTCTCTGGGCCTCAGTTTCTTTATAAATTATAGCAAATTGTTACTGTCCATCCATCTCCAAAATTGGTTATGAAGCACATAGAATTGAAGCATTTTGGAAGTGAAAATGACTTTGTTGAGTCTAACATGCTTCTGTTACAGATGAAACAATTAAGGTCCAGAGCTACCAAGGCTGAACAGTAGGACTTTAGGAGGAACAGCTGAGACCATGATCCAAAGAACAGCCACAGAGTGTTTGTGCTAAAAATAACCTTGGGACTGACCTGGTACAGTATCTTTATTTAATAGTGAGAAAACTGAAGCCCAGAAAAAGAGATAAATTTAAGGAATTCATGGGAGCAGTGGGGCTGTCCCTCGGGTGTTTGGATCTACTGTCACCTAGTCCAAATGAAATGAACTATGTGGAAGGCTTCTGAGAAATCCAAACTTTTATTTATACATACATAAATGTGTAAAAGGACTAAATACTGTCAATGCACATTTCAAACCTTATAAATAATTTTCATAGACATCTCACAAACCAGAACTTCTGACTGAAGTAATCTTGTTCCTCCGGATTCCCTGTAGATATGGGCCAGGGCATCCCTGACCTGGTGGAAGAGTTGGTAAGCTTCTGGAAGAGACACAGTCTCAGTGCCATGGATGGGGTGGCATTGTAGAGATAACTTTATGATGGAAAAGAGCCTTAACTCATCAAGTCTACCAGTGCCTATTATGTGCTTCTCACTCAGTTGAGATGCTATGAGAATGCAGAGATGAGACCTTGTTTTGCAGGGAGCTCCCAGCTGTGTAGGTATGGAGAAAGTAGGCTGGGGCACACAGGATAATGGGATGAGATCCAAGGCAGATCTTGAAAGATGCTATCATAAATATAAAGTGCTAAAAGAACACTGGGGTTAAATATAATAATTCTAAATGGTCTGTCAGTGGAAAGTTCTGTAGCTCTATTCATGTTTATATGAACCTTGAAGATTGAGTAGATGGTAAGTGGGGCATGGAAGTAGATAAAGAAAAAGGCGAAACTAAAGATTCAAGAGGACTGAAGAATCAGAATACTATGCACTTCCTTGTATTAAGATTTATTATAAAGCTAGAGTTATTATAAGAGTGTGGTATTAGTACAGGGACAGATGGAGAACTAGATATTGAGCCCCAAAACAGACCCTTTTATTTTCTGGATTCTTGATCTATGACAAAGGTGATCCTGCAGATTCTCAGGGGAAGGAAAGACTCTCCTATAACTGGGAGTAGAGACCACTGGTTATCTAAATGGAAAGAAAATGATGTCAGATATTGGGTCCCTACTTCAATCTCGAACATAAATCAATGTCAGATAAAGATCTAAATATGAAAAGCAAAACTTTCTTTAAAGAAAATGTCAGCAAAAATTAAGACAGTAGGATTTTTCAGTATTGATAAATGTACATTAAATTTCAAAACTTTTGTTTATCAAGAGATGCCATTAAAAGAAAAATCACACTTAGAGAAGATATCTGCAACTCCAAAAACCAACAAAAGATTGATATTTAGAACATGTTTTTCTAAACTGGTAAAAATAAAAAAGAAAAGACAACCCAACAGAAAGGGAGATAAAATATAAACATATGCAATCCAAAATAGGAAATATAAATCACAATAAATGTGTAAGCACAAGTTCAGCTCTTATCAGGGAAATGTGAATTAAACTATAGTGAGATACGACAGTGTCTCACTCATGATATTATCAAACATAAGGTATGACAATTCCAAGTGTTGGCAAGGATACAGATTGATGGGATCTCTCATCTGCAGTTAATAAGAGTGTAAACTGGCACCACTAATTTGGACAGCAATTTGTCATTATCTAGTAAAGTTGAAGATGCATGTTTCCTATATTCCTGCATTTTTTCTTATAAATATTTTCTTTAAATGAACACTCATAGTGAGGTCAAGAATACACATATATGAATCACTGCATAGTGTAATGCTGGAGAAAACCCACAGGTCTATCAAAGGAGACTGAGTAAATAAACTGGAAATGGTTCTGCAATGGAATGATACAGAGCACTGTGAACAGATGAACTAAATGATATGTATGGATCAATCTCACAAATTAAGCCCAGAAGTGATGGTTGGTTTGCTTGAGAACTAGAAATTACAGGGTAATAAACAAAAGGGAACCGGAGTTGTGCTTCTATAAAGAAGGAGAGGGCCTCATATACATGATGCAGTGTGAGTTGGGCTTTTCTCCTGAACATCTAACTGCTGGATTCGTGAAAAGTCATTCCCAGAGAGTAGACCCTCTGCCTTTTTTATATCCATGTCTCTGGCACCTATGAGAACACCTGGCATGGAGCAAGTTCTCATAATATATATATTTTTAATTTTTGATTTAAGTTTTAGTTAACATGCAGTGCAATATTGATTTCAGGAGCAGAATTCAGTGATTCATCACATATAACACCAAGTGTTCATCATAGCAAGTGCTCTCTTTAATACCCCCCCACTCATCTATAATTTTTTTTTTTTTGAGAGAATGTGAGAATCAGGAAGAGGGGCAGAAGGAGAGAGAGAGAGACTTAAGCAGACTCCACCCAATAAGGGCTCAATCCCACAATCCTAGGATCATGACCTGACCCAAGCCAAAATCAAGAGTTGGATGCTTTACTGACTAAGCCACACAAGTGCCCTATAATGTATTTTTAAATGAATGAATGAATGCCAGAACCAATTCTACCTTTCTTTAGAGTGCTGTGAACAGAAAGATACAGTGTGCTCTTTGTTATCACTACATTAGCTTCCTGGCCAGATGATTTTCTCCCTTTCTCAATCTCTCTGAGTCTTCTCAGAGTGAAATTGTTTACTGGATCATTCCTTCTGACAACATTTCTGGGATTTGCCTCTTCCTTCTTGTATCCAGAATACCTGCTTGTCAGGATTCTTCTAGATCTTACCCTATATCCCTCTTCATCTGCCTATTTATTTGTAGCCTATATAATAAATAGGTCATCATAAATACAGAGCTTTCCTGAGTTCTGTGAGTTGTTCTAGCGATTACTGAGCCTGAGGAGGTTGTGGTAAGCTCCAAATTTGTAAGTGGCCACAAGTGCTTGGGGGGTAGCTAGCACTTGTGGCTGGCATCTGAAGTGAGAACAGTGTTGTGGGACTGAGCCCTTAACTTATTGGGTCTGCACCAACTCTAGGTAGTTAGTGTTAGAACTTAACCAAATTGGTGGACACCTCATTGATGTCAGAGAGTTGACATTGAAGAGTACATGGGTTGAGTAACATCTCAATGAACTGTATATTTATTTAGTAAACAACATATGTAGGAGACTTTGCCAGGCATTAAGACATAATAAGAGTAACAACAATAACAAAAATAAAAAAGATAGCGACAAAATTTAACTAGAGAACTACACAGAGGACTTTAACATACAATGACCTTTTTCATTCTAAGAACAAAAGTGCAATATTACAGCTAATGAAACTTACTGGGCCAGCAAATTGTAGCTGCTTATATGTGCAGATTTCATCATGAACCTTTGCTTTCTTAGGAGAAGATAGCCTCATAGGAAGAGCCTACCCTCCCCTGGGATGCTTGAGGTCTCATATAATCAGATATTGCTGTCACACAAAATCTGGTCTTGTCATCACCTCACAATTGTCCCTTCTGGATCCTCTATGCAGTTTGTACAGAGAGTGACTATAGTTTTTGATCTCATGATACCTGGAGTTTCTAAGACCCTTTGAATAGCCAGAAGGAACCACAGGACCATAATCCGACTGGGTCAGGGACTCGGGAACCCTTTCAAAGGCCTCATAAAGGTGAGAGAGAATCCTTTCAGTAGAAATTAAATCATAGCATTTTATTTTTATCAGATACTTGCTATCATTTTCCCCCTCCCTTTGCTGCCATGAAAATTGAGAAACTGGGAATCCAATTACAAAGGCGAGATAAAAAGGAAAGATAGTAAAACATTTTAATTGGATGGAAGAGACGCTGAATTGTGTTCTGCTCTGTACTGCAACTTTTCTGTGTGTCACAGCAGCAGAGGGGGGTCACTGGAGACATGAATAGTAAGGTGACATGAGAAAAACGGGAACTGACACATGAGCATCCGTATCAATAAGGGAGCCATCATTGTAGCATCCTGGTCCCCTAGCATTATTGATTTCCACCTGACCACCTGGAACACATACTGATAGGCAGAATGTAGCCCCCCAAAAACCCAGCTCCTCTGTGAGGCTCATTTCAGATGTAGATTTTCAGAGCACTGAGAGACTGTTATCAAACAAATTTTGATAAATGAAGGTAGCTTTGGAGGCAGGGCTTCCCTTGGAGTTGGATCAGGGCTTTGCTTATGAGAAAAAGCAACAGAGTCACAGAAAAAGGTTTTCAGCAGCACTGAAGGACAATCCAATAGGACTACCTTGAGTAGAAGTGGTAAAATTACCTTTGATGGGGGGCACTATCCATCTGCCCAGATTTAGGTCCTGTGTCCAGCTTTCTGAGCCCAGCTGCTGTCAGACTTGGAAACTCCTCAGGGCTTTAGGACCAGGGACAATGGTGGTTTATCATTCAGATCTCAAAGGCTGACTAAAGGATGCCTCAGGGGTGTCTGGGTGGCTCAGTCTGTTGAGCATCAGACTTTTGACTTTGGCTCAGATCATGATCTCACAGTTTGTGAGTCTGAGCTCCACACTGGGCTCTGCACTGATAGTGCGGGTCTGCTTGGGATTCTCTGTCTCCCTCTTTCTCTGCCCCTCCTTCATTTGCTCGCTCGCTCTCTCCCTCTCCCTCTCTCTCAAAATAAAAATAAAAAAATAAATCAACTCTCAAGGATGCTTCAATGGACTTTGGCCACATAGAAAGGTTGGTAGATTGAGAGGTGCCTGCTTTAGTTCTATATTGAAATGTTGGTTTATAAGTATTAGATTTCTCTCAAGGACAAAGCTTGAGCATTTGAGTGCACTATCATGGGAAGGTCTTTGGAATCAGGATCAATTCCTGATTGTCTTTCCAATTCTGTTCATCACCAAATCCTGCCCAGTTTGTCTCCTATGCATGACTCAAATAACTGTTTCTCTCCATCCTAATCATCAACACTCTGGTACAAACCATACACCACTTTCTACAGGACATAAGCAATAACCTTCTCTCTGGATCCCTGCATTCACTCTGACTGCTCTCAAAAGTGTTTTCCACATTTTAGCCAAAGCTATTTCAAAATGTAAATCTGATCATGCCTCTTTATTCACCTATTAAAACTCTATAGGGACCAGTATGGACTGGCTCTATTCACTTCTTTGACCTTGATTTTTTTTTTTTTTTAAAGCATACTCTCCAGCACTCTCCATGCCAGCCACATGACTTGCCATCTCTCTCTCCTTTGGGGGCATGGTAGGTCTCCCTACTGTGTATGTTCCTCAGAACACTCTTCCTCTGATTCCCTTCTTCTTATCCTTCAGATCTCAGCTAAGGCTCCTTTGTCCAGCAAAGCCCCACCTGCTACCCTTACCTCATAGCACCAAAACTATTCACAGCTGCATTCTTTAATTTATTTTTTATTTTTTATTTTTTTACCAATAGTTTATTGTCAAATTAGTTTCCGCATAACACTCAGTGCTCATCCCCACAAATGTCCTCCTCCATGCCCATCCCCCCTCCCCCCCACATCCATCAGTCCTCAGTTTTTGTCAGCATTCAAGAGTCTCTCATGGTTTGCCTCTCTCCCTTTCTCCTACCATTTCTGCCCTTCTTCTCCCCCTTGTCCTCCGTCAAGTTCCTCCTAATCCTCCTATACGTGCAAACATATGATATTTGTCCTTCTCTGCCTGACTTATTTCGCTCAGCATAACACCCTCAAGGTCCATCCATGTTGCTACACATGGCCAGATTTCATTGCTTCTCATTGCCATGTAGTATTCCATGGTATAGATAAACCACATCTTCTTGATCCATTCATCTGTTGATGGACACATGTTTTAGCTATTGTGGAGAGTGCTGCTATGAACATTGGGGTACATGTGCTCCTATGCCTCAGCATTTCTGTATCCCTTGGGTAAATTCCTAGCAGTGCTATTGCTGGGTCCTAGGGGAGTTCTATTGTTAGTTTCCTGAGGAACCTCCACACTGTTTTCCAGAGGGGCTGTACCGGTTTACATTCCTACCAATAGTGTAGGAGGGTGCCCGTGTCTCCACATCCTCGCCAGCATCTAGAGTTCTCTGATTTAGCTGCATTCTTTAAAATTTTTTTTTTTTAATTTTGTTTAACACAGTCAATTCGCACAATTGAAGGTAGTTGGGTTAGTGAATACTGAACTCTTGCTTCTAAAGGAAATACACATCTTTTTGTCATTCACTGAATACATGACCTTGTTTTATAAGTGTTTCTATTTAAAGAAATCTTGGCGTGCCTGGGTGGCTCAGTTGGTTAAGAGCCTGGCTTCGGCTCAGGTCATGATCTCACGGTTCGTGGGTTTGAGCCCCAATTTGGGCTCTGTGCTGACAGCTCGCTCAGAGCCTGGATCCTGTTTCAGATTCTGTGTCTCCCTCTCTCTCTGACCCTCCCCTGCTCACGCTGTCTCTCCCTCTCTCGGAAATAAAAAACATTAAAAATTTTTTAAAAAATAAAGAAATCTTATTTAATATATATCATTGATTCTTAACATTGATCTCTTGGCCAACAGCACCGTAACTCCATCCTGAAGGAAGTATATCTATATTCCTCGTAAGGTGCATCACAGACTTCTTGCACTTAGGAACACTAGACAACACTTCAGCTCTATGCTTGGGGCCATTTAAAATAGTAAATTCACCAAAAAAAGCAAAAAAATACAAAAAAATGTGGCACCAAACAGACCACAAAGACTCTTTTACAGTAGGAAAGAGTTTAAGAAAAAGACAACATGGTACTTTATTCAAACTCAGCTGGGAAAATGCATGTCTGTTGACTCAAATTTTTTGCTGCTCTGTGCAGGTCTGTGAAAGACTTCAGAGGTGTTGCCAGTGTTGATTTTAGGGTTACCATACATTTTAGCAAACAGGAAAATTCACAAATATGAAATCAATAAATAATGAGGATCAACTGTATTTTATACTCACTAGATTATAAACTCTATGAAGTTTATTTGGTTGCTTTTTGCTTTCTACTTGACTCAATAAATAGATGTTTGGGGGTGTCTGAGTGGCTCAATTGGTTAAGTGACTGACTCTTAATTTCAGTTCCATCATGATCTCATAGTGGTGAGACTGAGCCCCACATTGGGCTCCATGCTGAGTGTGGAGCTACTTGGGATTCCCTCTCTCCCTCTCTCTGCCCCTCCCCTGCTTGTACTTGCTCACTCTTTTGCTCTTTTCTTTCTCTCTCTCTCTCAAAAATAAATAATAAGCATTTACAAAAGAAAATAAATAGATGTTTGGTGAATGAATAAATGTGAGGGATGACTGAGGCTGGATACTGGAAAAAAATAGCAGTCTTGGTCATTTGTCTGTTTGTTTAAAGGAATAACCTAAACCCCTCTACAACCATCCTTGGGTCCTCTGTCTGAGGGAGGATTCTGGGCTGGATGATAAAGTAGAGGGCTTAGGTTAGTTCTCAGTATGACTATAAAAGTTGTCATGGGACTGATCTACCTGAGATGTAATCATCCATCAATTGGACATATCTACAGCATGGAACACTTCTTGGGGTTACAGGATGTGACAGTTGGTATCACCCCAGATCCATGTTATGATTTTGTAAAGTGACATACATTAAGGGCCAAAGCAGAGACCAGAACTTCTGGTACCTGCTTCTACACCAGTGCCCTTTCCCTACACCACAGAATCCACTTTCAAATAGTGCTTATAGCTTGTGTTTCATCAGTCTACCAATTATTGCACAGGAAGGGCATTTCTAATGCAGAATCACTACCATCCAAGACACCAATAAAGTTCATTCTAATTTTTACCACCTAGTAGCTTTAGGACCCAGAACTCACAAATATACCAGGAATTATCTACATTGGTGGGACTTTTCTATCAGCTATTCCACAATGGATCTCAAGGACTCTAACTTGAACCTTAGTTCTTCTACTCAAGATATTCTACCCTCATAATCAGTATAACCAATTCTCTAATTTTCAAGGATTTTCTTGCCTCATTTTATCTTCACACATCCTGGGATGAAAACAGGGTGGACACTTACACCTTCATTTACAGATGGGAAGGTCATGTCTCCCACACACGTCTTAGGGATACTAAGAGGAATGGGATTGCATATGGAAAAGCACACAGTAGTTTCTCAAAAGAGACCTGCTAGTCTAAATTGTTGGCTGAGAGAAATGATTGCCTAAAGTCACATAAACACAATAGGGAAGGAAGTGGTTTCCTTACTACTGTGTAATTGCTTCTGGACAAACCAAAGTTTTAAGATGCAGACCATGTTCCAGAAATGCTGCTCTGAGAAAGTAGAGCACCACACTGGCGGCAGATGAACAAGTCTGAGATAACTAAAGTACAGTTAGAGGGACTTTTCTTCCCAGACAGCCCCAGTGACCTACCAAGTCACCCAAAGGAGCCTCTGCTGTGCCCAGGTAAGCCAGAGCAACAGTGTCTGATGGGCCAGGCTTCATAGACTGCAGCTTTAGTCAGGTCTTCTCTGTTCTTTAATGCAATGAGTGTGGCTAAGTTGACCATATGTATTGGTTTGCCTAGGACAGACCCAGTTACATCTGTTGTTCCGGCATTTTTATTAATAGTGCCCTCTTCTACTCTCCGGTAAGTTTTTTCTTTTTTTACTATTGATAAATTACATGATCACCCTATCCATAGACTACACCATCATACCTGTTCAGCCTATAATGCAACACATCACCAATCTACCAAAAACCTGCCCATACAACTCGTTCTCTCCTTTCTCCTCAACATCTACTGGGTCAGCTGATGGTCATTCCACTGTCCACAATCCATGTCACATTATTTTTCATCTATTTATATTATCTGTCACTTACTTCAGAATGCACTAGGAGGGATAGAATAATGGGTGTGTGGGTGTTAATTTTAATCTATAGAGACTATTGATTAATATTTGTAAGTTCCCTAATCAGGAATACACACTCCAGAGGTGGTTAGTTAGCATTAGAAAGACTCTAATCAGAAACCATAACTTCAGAGACACCTACCACAGGTCTTCAGCTTTATTTTTTTTAATTTTAATTTTTATTTATTTATTCATTTTGAGAGAGAGAGAGCACGAGCAGGGGAGAGAGAATCTCAAGCAGGCTCCACACTGTCAGCGCAGAGCCTTTGTGGGGCTCGAACTCACGAACTGCGAGATCATGACCTGAGCTGAAAACCATGAGTCTTGACGCTTAACCGACTGAGTCACCCAGACACTCCTCTTTTTTTTCTGATTATTACCAGAGGCTTTGTTTATTAGAATAACGAAAGTTAGAAACCATTTATTTTTCAATGACAGCTAGAAATGTGGGATTTTGTTTTTGCACTGTTTTACAAGCAGCCCTGCCCTTGCACAGAGTATAATAAGCTAGTGAGAACAATTTTCTCTTCATTCTGGAATACTGTCCCTGGGGTTAGGAGTCCAAATGGGTCCTGTGTCTTTGTTTATCAGACTAAAAGATTACTGAAATCCTGCCACCAGAACATTGTTCCATCTGTTTCAGTGTGTGTTTTCATACAAGGACAGAGGGACACCACCCATGTTGTTTACAGCACAGGTTATGAGACTGTTTTCATACCTGCTTGTTAATAAACTCATTTGTGTATGCAGAATTGAGTACTCCTTGGAAGCCTCTCTACCTGGTAAATTCTAACATGGAAGTAAGTTAGTAGGAGAATAGACCCAGAGATCTCTCCTACTTCTAACTTTGGAGGCTACAAGTACCTATCAAAAATAACTTAATAATTGGCACAAGTCAGTCTGCAAAGAGTTCCATACCTTGTTGCATGTTGTTTTTCCTACTAGATTGCCCCTTCTTCCCATCCCCCATTCCAATTCATTCCCATCCTTCAAAGCCCAGTTCAGGTGCCTCTCAGAGCCAAAGGACCTTCTGACTTCAGAATTCCTATTCTGAACTCTTCTGCCACTTAGAGTTAGACATATACAATCTAATACATGGGGCTTTTTTTCTTTCATTATTATTTCTTTCTCTGATTATTTTTGTATATACACTTTTTAAAAATTGTATTGTAAACATCCAGGGTGTGGAGATGTATTCTCCTTCCCTTGGACACCTTTAGTGCCTGACCCAAAGGTAAGTACATATTATATGCTCAGTAAACACTTGCTGGGAAGATAATTTATTTAAGGATCTGAACCAACAAGTGTTGAGCCTCCATATATTTGGACTGGGGGCAATGTGGAGGCCAGCTGAAGGATGCTGAATTCTGGGCTATGGGTTTAGATTTGGTAGTGGAGGAAACAGGGAGCTATCACAGGCAGTTATTGTTACATTTCCATGTGAAATATGGGGCCAAAGGAACAGTCCCAGAACATCTGTCCAGGGCTGGAGGCCAATGCATATCCTCCAGATGTTACTCAGGGATCTATGAATGCACTCTTCCTGCTCTGTTGGCAAGGAGGTGACAGAGGGAAGGAGGCAAGATCCAGGGGGAAAACTGATGAAATAAAAGAGATATTATAAGGCACACCTTCAGAGAGCAGTCGATTTATAGGTTCTGAATATTGCACTATAAATATCAGCATCTTAGAATCTCAGAGTGAGAAAGGGCCCTTAGAGATCATCTGGTCCAACCTCCTGCCCAGTGTAGAATTATTAACTATGGCAGGCCGATGTTAATAAGGATCCCCTGCTGCTTTCTCTGGAAAGCACCATTTCTCAAGGGTCTCTCCCTCACCTTTGTATCCGGTTAGGCTACTGCCCAGAGGACATTTTTGCAGTTCAAATACCTTTTTGTTTCCTTTTGGATTTGCTTCTTTTAAATCTGTTTTCCTTACCAATAAGGCAACACAAAAGCAGGCTGTCCAGGTGGTGTATGTTGTATCTCCTTCACCACCCTCACTTTTCTAATTAATTGGTACATTTTCAAAGCTGAAACTGGCAGGCACTTACTCCTTTAGGGTCTCTCTATCCCTGCCAAAAACAGCCATGTTAAAAAACCTATTTTATGGCTAGGTTTTCCAAAGTTACAGCCTCTCTCATTCCAACCAGCTTGGCAAGAAGGAGGCCAAAACACAGATTAAGCCATTTTCTCCTCGTTATCGCCCCATTAAGCTTGCAAAGATGCTGTGGAAGCCCAGGGCTTCATCTACCTGTTCTGGCCAGGGATCCAGGAGAGTTTAGCACCTTCCTCTGAAAGGAGTCATTTATTCAGTGAGTCAGGGACAGGCCCCTCCTCTCCTGGCTGGAAGAAGAAACCCTACAAGTGAAGTGCAGTAAATCCTTGGCTGCATGGAACCCTTGGAGAATTCTGGTGAGGCAAGTTTTCCAGGTAGCTTAAGAGGACTTTTTTAGATTTTAAAATTCAAAATAATTCCAGCTATTTTGGAAGAAATTTCTACAAAGTATCTTCTGCATTTCCATGTCTCCTTAAATAGAGTATCCTGACCATGACCTGATCCTTTCTTGACTGCCGAGGGTCATCTGTATTGAAACCAATTCTACTGGCTTTATGAATCATAGAAGTTGTGCAACACTGGTGGTCACATCCAGAATGCAAAATGCTTTAGATTCTTATGTCTGAATATAATAGCTTTTATCTCTCCTTCCTCTACTGCAATCAATGAATCTATTTTCAATAGGATGTCCTCAAAAGGACATCTAATTTATACACACAACAACATGAGTGAATCTCAAAATAATTATGCTAAGTGCCAAGACGCTAGACAAAAACAAACCAAAAAAATAAAAGAGTCCACACCACATGATTCCATTTATATCAAACTTTATAGAATGCAAAGTAATCTACAGTGACCGAAAGAAAATCAGTGGTTGCCTGGAGTGGTAGGGTGGGGAGGATTACCAAGGAACATAAGGTAACTTTTAGGGGTGATAGGTATATTTCCAGTCTTGACTGCGATGATCATTTTGAGAGTGTATATATTCGTCAAAACTTCCAAGTTGTTTGCTTTAAATAAATAACATTTATTTTATGTCAACCATAATCCCCAAAAGTCATTTAAATAAGGATATAAGTGAATAATAAATAAATACATAAATAAATAAGCTATATACTTGTTCACTCAAATTCTTGTGGAAGCACGCATGTGTGAAGGCAGGAGGTGAATACTTTGCAGGAAGAGAGGGGTAGGGGAGGCAGGTGGAACACTGCTCACAGAACAGAAGCCTCCTCAGCAGGGGAGGGAGTAGAGAAGCACCTGGTGGTGTGTAGAGCTCACTCACCACTTACTGAATGCTGCCACAGCATGCTCTTGGCACTTCACGGGGATTAACTCACTGACTCCTTACAATGAGCCCAAGAGGTGGAGGTGTAAATGTATTTTGCTATTTTATAGATAAAAGGGAGATGAAGGCAAAGTAGGTTCTGTATATGAGCAGTCACTTAAAACAGACATCCAAAAGATGGCTTCCAATGTTCTAGGAGTTTACAGATCAGGATAGACCCACAGAGGTAAGTACATTTCTGTGGCATGGTGAACAAAATGCTTAATGATTTATTTCTAATTCGTCAGCAGGTGTAATGGGAATTTGGGAACTGCCCCTGTGGTTAAAAAAAAAAGTTCCAAGAAGTTAAAAAAAAAGCCCACTAACATCTAGGGCGGTTTTCAAGGACACAGAATATGCTACTACACCTCATTTCCCAAATATTGCCTGTGCACCCTAGTTCTACTGGCTAGTGTTTAAACATCATTAACAAAGGATTAACAAAATATTCTCATCCAACAGGCAAAACAAAATGCAATTGCAATTTGGATTCCTAATATGCAGATTTACATTTACCATAAAAGACAATGACCGGGATTCCATTTTTATATTATCTCTTTTATTGTATCACTGATTACATACAAATCCTGAAGCAAACAATTCAGCATTGACCAGGCCTCAAGGGACAGATGCAAGGGAACAGAATGTGGAATAAACCAGAAATATTTCCTTTACCTTAAATTACTAGTTTTGTAAGAAGAAACTGCAACTGATGTCAGAACCTGTTATGTACCTTCATAGTGTATCACATACCGCTAGGTTTATATATAATAAACTATGTATAGCCCTCAATTTAAAACCAGTCTCAGTCATTCTCAACAGACACTTTTATAAAGTTAAAGAACCATTTCATATATTATTATGAATAAGTGTCAGTGCTGGGTGGGCTAGTATGTAGCTCAGTGCCTGGCACTCCATAAACACTTATTAAATTAATGAATGGAGTCAAGATCCTGTTGCCCAAAATAAGCACAACCAGTCAAGCATCACACTTTTTTTCCTCTTTTAACAAGGCATCGTAAGGACTGATGGGCTGTAAGTCGTTAGTCCTTTGAACCTGCCATTGTCCGCAACACAGTGTAGTTAGTGCTCCTTAGGAAACTTCAATAAAGATTCATGGCTTAAGTGATTATAATTTACTGACTCCACGATTTTTCTCAGGACCAGTGCTGGGACAGGTCCTCTGTTACTTTCTGTGTATACTATTCTCGAATATAAATTACGCTGCCAATACAAAATAAATGGCATTAAACTATGCATTGAATTTTAAGGAAATCCCCTAAAAATGTCTTTTGCATAGCCCCACCTTGCATTATGCCTCACTCCCAATGACTTCTTTCCTATTGCAGAGATTCTGTATATTCACCCTTTGAGATGTGCAGCCACTGGATCTATTGCATGAAGTAGCCACTACTACAAATAAGGATTATATTTTTTTGCCTCTCTATCTAAATATTTTCATCTCTCAGTTCCAGACCACTCTGCTTGATCCTCTGAGAAGGCAAATAATTTCTCCTGTCAATGGATGTGATTCCCCAGAAGATACTGATGCATTTGGGAGTATAATTTGGCCAGGGAAGGAGATAACCTGAAACCACAAACCGCCCTAAACACTCTATTATTAACAAAGAGAAAAAGGCCGAATTGAGTTGGAGAAAAGCCTTGCTGAATGATAAATTGCCAGACCCTGTGTAGCTCAGAAGGTTTCACCCCAGCTGCATTTTTATGAATTCTTGAGGACAAAACTTTGAAATGGAAAGTCTAATAGTCAGGATTTGAATGGCTGCATTTGCTCCCTAAGGTGGCCTGAGTCTTGAGAAACATGGTTCAGAAATTCACCCTGTACATCTCCCCACTCCTGACCCTGTAGGCTGCTCTCCTCATGCAAAATGGAATCATTCAAACTGT